>JAPDDO010000147.1:0-234736 GCA_027422415.1 Schizothorax lantsangensis | reverse complement strand
TTACGATGCATCTGCTCTCACCTGGCCAAATGACAAAATTTAAAAACATTAAATGCATTTCGAATAGTTGTGTATCTTGTTAATAAAACGTGGCACAAAATTTTTTTTGGAAACTTGCCGGGCACGCACTAGGCAATAGTCCTATTAATTTCACCTGTGAGATCACTGGTTCTTACATCAAACCATCAAGTACTGTTACAATTTTTGTAGTAATCTTCGTTCCTCTCTCTCCTTTCAGAGGATCATAACTCTACCCAATCAGCAGGCTTCATCTATTCGCATTGTCCAGCTCTGTCCCTTCATCAGCGTTAAACACACTGAAGCTGTTATCCATGCATTTGTTACATCACGCCTTGAGCTGTAATGGCCTCTTCATTGGTTTCCAGCTCTCCATTTCCAGATTACAAGATTTGTATTTGTTGTACTTGACTCTTTCTTTTCTGCTATATGTTTCCCCCGTCTATATAACGCTCTTTTACCGTTGTAACTAACTATTAGTGTTGTGTCATTATTTCTACCCTTACACCCTTATTCTTTTCTGGTTGAACATACATTGTAAAGCGTCCTTGAGCCCTGGAAAGGCGCTATATATTTTTTTTTTTTATTTTATTATTTTAAATAAACTTATTATTGGTAAAAATAGGAACAGGTAGCAGCAGTATAGCTCACCAAGTGTAACCATTAGACATCATCAGAACAATGGCGCCCCCCATAGTCCAAAACATTATAAAACGATTGTGAATTTATTAAATAACAAATCTTTCATGGGTTTTCTGCTACGTATTTCAGTAAGATACATAATTTACGTTATATTTACGCCAATCAGAAATCGCCACGATTGTTTCACGATGCCAGTCTTTCGTCTAGGACAGCCGAAAATCGTGCAGTGTGTTTCGGGCTTACCCGGGGTTGCTTTTAAGCTTCTGTGCTCCGACTGAAGTTTTTGTTGGTGTTGGGGTTTTTAGCTGTACCTGGTTGTCTCCCTTCAGTTTGCTCCATCTGTGTGTCTTTCTGGCTAACGAGTCGCTCCGCATCCAGACTGTGCTGCTGCGCTCGCTTCAGATCCACACACTTCTGAGAGTATCGCTCTGACAGAGACGCCAGCTCCCGCCGCAGGGACGCCATCTCCGTCCTGCACACACACACACAGAGATGACTCCAGACGCCACTCCTGCAGCGCACATGTGTGAGTGTGTGTGTGTACTCACTGTTGCCGTTTGTCGAGTGTGTGTGAGTCCGTCCCATGTGTCTCTCTGAGTTGTGTGGTTTTCCCAGCTCTTCTCTGTGTGCTTTCTGTAGCGCCTCCATCACTGACAACACAAACACACTGTGTTACACACACACACACGTACATCACTGGAGCATACGGCTAACATTGATCACCACAGAACTGAACTCAACACACACACTGGAGGAGTCCAGCAGCAACACTCTCATATTCATGCAAACATTAGGACCCTATGATTTCTGTGGACGGAATCCAGCCATAAAGACAGAATTTACTGTATAACACTGAATTTGCCAAATTTGAACCAAGAAATCAAAATGTAAGTCAGTACACTTAAATCAAACACACAATATGGACTAGGTCTGTAAATATTAAGCCGCAAAAATACTGTTTAAAATGAATATTCTGCGCGTCTCTGTGTGAATGAATGATGCTGAATCACGGTTTCGTTTACTACAAACTTTCTGAAGCGCGCTTGGTGCTCACTGTGTTTTTAGCCTCTGCTGTTTCACTAGTGAGGACATCAATACATGAACAACATCTCCAGAACTGCTCTCAGAGTCACTTCATGAGCAATTTACCCTTTCATTTGAGAAAAACTATCCTCATATATCATATACAAACAGAAACCCGCCAAAATAAAAGTGGTTTAACTTGAAGAAACTGTGACAGAAATATATTACTTATTGTAGGCCTAATGATAGTTATTAAATTATTATTAAAACATTATTTTCAAAGGAATATTTACCAGAAACAAATATTTACCAGACCGCATTGCCCAGAAAAATTTAAATGCACAACAGTATTTCTGAAAATAAATAAAACGCATAAATAAAATAACATTCTAATAACTTAATATTTTTTTATAAAATCAGTTATCCAGAGAACATTTCATGAACCCGTTAAAATGGAAGCCAAAAAATTAATGGAAAACAGAATTTGGTAAAAATAACTGAATTTGAGGGGAAAAACTACGCATTTAATTTTTGTTCAACCTTTAATAAATTGCTGGTAAATTGTGTAAGTTTCATGATTTCTATTAACTAGACATGCTTTTTGATTGTTTTTTTACATTTAAGCATAAGAACAGAGTCTAGAAGAATTAAAACGAACAATCAAGAAAGTGAAAATATGCAGACAGTGAAGCTCCGCCCACAATAGAGCGTGCTCTGCGGTGATTGGTCAGTACCCGCGTGCGGTGGCGTCGCTCTCCTCCTTTAGCAGCGCGTCTCGTTCCCGCTCCAGTGCACTGATCTGCTGTAAATGCTGCTTCTCCAGCTCCTCCAGCACCTCCCTGTGTGTGCGCTCCATCTGCTGCAGCACCGCCCCGCAGCCTGACTCCACCCCACAGTGCCCCGTCCCCCTCCCCCGGCCCCGTCCCCGTCCCCGTCCCCAGCTCCGCCAGCTGCTGCCTCAGAGACGCCACCTGCAGGAGAGAGAGTGACAGGCGAGGTAAAGCCTTCTGCAGGAAGTGCAGGTGCACTGGACAGGAAGTGTGAAACACGCTCATGCACACACACACACACACACACACACACACACACACACACAGAGAGCAGCACAAATGACTGTGAATAAGGTCTTTATAAAGCTCATACAGTCATTTGTGCAGATGATTGTTAACCCTTATAACGCATGAGCCTGTTTTCTGGGAGCATAAGCTTATGAAATAGTCATTACTTAATAGCTTTAACCAAAAATATTTGTATGTGATAAATACTTGTGAATGTGTAAACATTTAACATTTTAACCATGTTTTCACCATGTGTTTACCACACTTACAACTTGTTTAATAAAAAAGCTTAGACATTTTTAAATACTCCAACTATATCCAAACCAATGTATGCAAGAAAAAAATAATTGAATCAACATTTATGGTATATATATCTGAATATATCATAAATTCATAAAATAATATGAATAATATAATATGACAATTACCAGAATTTAATTAATTTTTGAACTAATGGTCAAAAACAGCCCAAATTTATGAAAACTACATATTTGATTTTCAACATACAGTATATATACTCTGTAATGTTTTCAAACTAAATTGCACATATTTTACAATTATGAAGAAAAGAGGCTAAACAAATTATATTTAAATATTTTACACATGGACAAGCACGGGAATAAAAAAAATATCCCGAATATCGGCGTAATGTCATGTGAATAATGTATTCTGATAGTCTTGAAGTGTATGTGAGAGATATGGGAAAGAGGCTAAAAATATATAATAATAAATATATTTTACACATGGACAAACACGGGAATAATCCCCCCCCCCCCCAATATTGTCATATCATCATGTAAATAATGTATTTTGATGCGTTTCTTAATTTTCTGAATTTCTTCAGTTCAAAAATGCATTTATAAGGGTTAACCGCTCTCTCTGTGTTCTATTCAGTTCTCATAAAGTCATTCATGAGAGCAGATAGACTTTATTCACGCACTACCTCCCTCTCCAGCGCCTGATTGGCTGACAGGCCCGACCGCGAGCCCATCGGTGGGAGTGACCTCGTCTCTTGAGTGGCAGCCGCTCAAACTCCGCCCACTTCCTCTCAATCTCCTCCTGTATTCGTCTCTGTTCCGACTGCTGGCCCGCCCCCTTCCGCGAAAGCACCGCCTCCCACTGGTTGTGGGTGTCGTCACGCAGCCGCTCCTGCCATTGGCTGTGCTCTCTCACCTGCCCCTCCCCCGACTCTCTCTGATTGGTGGAGGCAGGGGTAGAAGGCGGGGCTACGGGCGACAGCTCAACATAGTCGAATTTGCGGTGGGCGGGGTTTGTGGTGGTGGAGGTGGCCTCTGATTGGCTGCGGAGGCGGAGGGATGAGGAACGGGCGTTTTCTTTATCGCTGCTGCAGTTGGGTAGCCTAAAACACACATGCACAGATTCAACACGTCAACGACTCATTAGCACTGCAACTAACGACTAGTGTCAATTAACCTATTGATGAATCAGATCTAAATCATGCTCAACGCTTTCCATCAAACTCAAGTCTATATAATCTCTGCGACACATGGTTTAAAATATAAATAGTGCTAATACGAAAAAACACTGACAGAATCACAACTGAAAATAAAATAACTAAGGTGTTTTTAATACACTATAATAATGAAATCAATGAAGAATATTCTGTTAAATATTACATTTGTATATAAACAGAAATAAGAGTAATAAGCATTAATTATTTTTATTACTTAAAATTTTTTCATTTGATCAAAAAATGAAAAATAAACGTAAATATAAACAGTACATCATAATATTACTATTGAATCGAAAAGTAATATTTAACAATAATAGTCATTTAAATATATTTTTAAATTATTAAAAGCAACATTAATAATACTATTATACTGTAAACTAAAAAGTATATTACTATTATTATAATAATAAATACTTTATATATTCTATTGTTTTAAATTATAAGTTATAACCTAATAACACTACTGTACCGTATTGAGTATTTTGACAATAACAATTATGCTTATTATATATTTTTAGTTTATTAACGTATAATAAAAAGTAACTGAGATAGATCTATTATACTTTAAAAACGAGTATATAATAATTAAAAATAATAATTAATTTAATTAATTAATATTAATTAAATTAATTATTACGTAAATATTACTTCAATTATGGTTATTACTTAAATAGTTTCATTTTATTAAACTATAAAAATGTTACAATCATAATTATACTATATAAAGTAAACATTAAATTTATTTTGTTAAATTTGAAAATAAATCATAAATATTAGTAAGAATACTATTGTATTTTCCAATTATAAACATTGTATTTTAATAATAATAATAATAATAATAATAAAAAATTTTTTTACAGAACAACAAAATTACAATACTAATATTTATGGCTGTCCTAATTTGGGTGTGTGTGCGCACGTGTGTCTGAGTGTGTCTGTGTGAGTGTGTGTCTGTGTGTGTGTGTGTCTGTGTGAGTGTGAGTGTGAGTGTGTCTGTGTCAGAGCATGAGAGTGGGGCGGAGCGAGCGTGCGAAATATAGTCGGAGCGCGGAGAGGTTTTATCCAAAGGCCGGAGCGATCGCTCTGTCTCGCTCCGGTTCCTCTCCGATACCACTCACACCACGAGTCTAGGGCATGCACAAATCCACCCAGAATTCACCTGTGCCTTCAACAATTAACAAAACTGTCAGCCTACACTTCAAAAATCGTTCGTTGTGAAGGAGAGATGGAGTTCGTGAAATATTTCCAAAAGCAAACCGACAGGTCACACAGGTGCACAATTCCTGTCAAAAAAATAGATGATAACGATGTTGAACATGAACAGGAATGTGGTGATACGATTTCAGTAAGTAAGGATTCGTATTTTAATCTAAAAAGACACATCATGCGGAAACATGACAGTGTGCTGCTCGAACATGGGGAGGCCAGAGCAAAACGTGAGCATTATGAATATGGTTGAAATAGGAAATATTGGCTAATAATCAATTAAATAAGTTTTGTCATACGAATATTTTAATGTAGCCTACTTAACCCTGTCCGTGATGATTTATTTCATAGAGAAAGAGATATAAATATATGTTCTATTTTGACTGATGTTGCTGTGAGTTCTTTATAGGATATAGGCTGCGTGGCGGACGCGTCGCGGAGCGGGTTTGCTGCGTGTTGATTTTCCTTTCCGCGCCTATGTTAACAGATTAGAGCAGCCACACTGCCTGTGGAATATGCGCGTATCAGGTGCGCGGTCCAACCACACCGCAACCGCGGCCCCGCGACAGAATAGAAGTGAAGCGGATTTTTCCGCAGCAGTTACGCAACAAACCCGCTCCACGTCCGCCACCCAGACAGTGTGTCCCAAGGCTTCGGTTGAAAGCGGCAGGTGTTAGGCATGCAGAGGAATTTTAAATTTGAGCGAGCGTGGAGCGATTTCACCGGAGCGGGATGAAATTGTAGGTGAGCGGGGAGCGGAATTGAGCGGAGCGGTCTGCTGCGACTTTGAGCGGTGGAGCGGGGGGAGCGAACACCCACGTGAGCGGGGAGCGGAAATTCTCACCGCTCAGCTCCGCTCACATGCTCTGGTCTGTGTCTGTGTGAGTGAGTGTGTGTGTGTCTGTGTGAGTGTCTGTGTGAGTGTGTGTGCGTGTGACTGTGGTGTGGGTGTGTGTGTGTGTGTGTGTGTGTGTGTTGTGCGCGTGTGAGTGTGTGTGTGACAGTGTGTGTGTGAGTGTCTGTGTGGTGTTTAGTGTCTGTGTGTGAGTGTGCGCTTGTGTAAGTGTGTGGGTGTGTGTGAGTGTGTGTGTGTGTCTGAGTGAGCGTGTGTGTGTGACTGTGTGTGTGTTTGTGTGAGTGTGTTGTGAGTGTGAGTGTGTGGTGAGTGTGTGCGCGCGTGTGAGAGTGTGTGTGTGTGGTCTGTGTGTGTGTTTGAGTGTCTGTGTGCGAGTGTGCGCTTGTGTAAGTGTGTGTGTGTGAGTGTGTGAGTGGTGTGTGTGCGTGTGTGTGCGTGTGTGTGAGGGTGTCTGAGGGAGCGTGTGTGTGTGTCTGAGGGAGCGTGTGTGTGGGGAGGAGCGTGTGTGTGTGTCTGAGTGAGCGTGTGTGTGTGTGTGTGAGCGTGTGTGTGTGAGCGTGTGAGAGAGAGCTGGACTGACTGTGTGAGGTCTGGAGAGCTGCTGGGCTGGACATTCTTCCTCAAGACCTCGATCCAGTTCCTGCGTATGCCGGCCGTCATGGCGGAGAGCGTGAAGACGGCGTCTCTGGTCTGCAGGACACACACACTCTGAGTATGATCTGCAGATCAGACAATCAGCGCAGGAATGCAGCCAGTCCAGACGCAATCCTGTACTGACCTCAATCTGAAAGCCGTAGTTCTTCTCCACGTCAAACTCCGAGACCTTCACACACGCCTTCAGATCGATCTCGCCATCCACCTCGTCCCTCTGAGCACACAGACATAACAACCGTATAAAACAGCCGTATCATCATCATAAAAATTCCATAAGTTAGACATCACAAACATTCTGAAATCAACTGAAAGAATTTCTGAAGATCTGTGACACTGAAGATTGCTGAAAATACAGCTGCACGTTACAGCAATTAATTACAGCTCACGTATTATTAGCATGTTTTCACATATTATTAGCATGTTTGCGTGTTATTAGCTTTTGTTCGTGTGCGTGTTAGCGTGTGATTCTCACCTCCTCTGCTGCAGAGTCTCTGTAGTACTTCAGTCCAGCATCCGTCAGCACAAACCAGTGTTTCCTCCACTGTGCGCACACACACACACACACACACACACACACACGGTCAGTCGTCAAACACATCTCAGCATCATCTCACAGTGAAGGACAGACGAGTCTCACCTCTCCGCTCTCGTCCAGTTTAGACATCCATCCCTTCTTGAAGTTCAGCAGGTCAGGCTGCAGACAGACGGAAGGATGTGTTCATCAGACCAGTGTAATCACACACACACACACACACATCAGTGTCACCATCAGTGTGAGTGTGTGAGAAACAAACACGCACAGGAAACATGAGACTGCTGCAGTCGGTTACCACTGAATAACACACATGCAGTGTTTCACACCCTCACACACCCTCTCACACACACACCCACCCTCACACACACACTCTTCACCAGGGAGGGTCAGCCAGATACTATTAGCCAAACTCGTCTCTATCACGATTACTTTCACATGATTTCTGCGGTGTTACTTCGACACAAGAGTTTATCCTCCCATGCACTTCTAAACATATTTGTCCTTCTGCCTGTAAGATTAAGACGGAGAACATTTGGTGTATATTAGGATAGTATTAGCTGCTGCTGTTGTGACAAAAATAGAGAAAAAAATAATTAACCTAAATTTAAAACATTCTCTGCTTATAAATTATTCTTACTTTTTCATATACACTTTTAACCATTAACAACATTATTGCATTATTGTGTTTCTGATTATTAATGCATTTTATAGCATTTTCTATGTATGTTTTTGGTGCTTTTTAATGTACATTTTATGCATATTGATGATATATGATATACAATAAATCTATCTAACTATCTATATATGAGCACAATGGTCTACTATATATCTATCTATATGTACGTGTGTGTGTGTGCATTTATATATACACACACACACACACATATATAATTCATATTAGAATTTATAAGCCAAGAAAGTTTTACATTTAGATTTGAATTCTGCCTTTATTTTTTACATTGTTAATAAAAGCATGGAAATAAATTATTGTATGTTTAATACAAACGTAAGATAGTTTATTATGATACAGGATTTAAAAAAAGAGATATGAATAGAAACTATTGTATGTCTGAATTAAATAATACATGTCAACAGAACTACTTCAGAAATTACAGTATATTTCAAACCTGTAGGAAGCTTTTTAAAAAAGCGAATTGCCACATTTACCTTTTCTGGTCAGAATAATAACTTAATTACATACAAAACCATGAATAGATAAATATGAATTATATTATAGTAGACAGTCCAGGATTAGTCACTGGTGATGGGTTCGGTACTGTGCTCTTTACCACGGTTTACTCTGATCATTAGTTCTTGTGTAGTTTAGTAATAGCAGCATGTGTCTGGACAGGCCATGTTTCTGATTACCCAGCAGGCATTGGGGTTCGTGCGATCATGTAGAAATATGACAAATTCAGAATGAATCAATCAAGCAGCTGAGTTTCAATAAAAGCTCTTACAGGACTGAACGAAACAGCTACTGATTCATAGTTCTCATATGAATCATATCAAATGATTTCTCACGATAAACAAGCACTGCTTCAGTAGCGAAGCTATATAAACACATCATGCTAATATACCCAGTATTTTTGAATAATGTGGAGGTTTTCATTGCTGATAATATTTTATAAACATAATTATCTTATAAACATGTGATTTTGGGTTATTATATCAAGGATCGCTCTTTAAAGGATGTTGGTTTTATTATAAATTGTATTTATTGCATTCATAAATGCACGTTTACAAAAGGTAAACCTCTTTTTAATGGTGCTTGAAAAGGAGATTAAAATGTATGTAGATGTGATGTCAAAATCTATAAATAGTACCAAATGTACCCCTCCTTTTATTTTATTTTCTTTCCTTGTTCCTTCTTGTTGAGGCATGTGAAATGTTTTTGTTATATAGTGGGATATGGCACTGTACATGCTACTTGTTGACAATAAAGCATATAAAAAAAATAATAAATAAACATCAGAAAGACACATACGATCGACTCAGTGAACATAATCATGGTGTCTTTACACGGCCGAGTTAAGGCTGCTCTGCGCCTGCTCAAACTCAGTGTAAAGATGCAAAGCCACGTTAAATAACGCCTGCTCTGACGCACCTCTGATAGCACACAAACATCTCGGAGACGTCTATTTGACATCTGCAAGACGTTTTTTTAGAGTGTTTGCTCATCTGCAATACGTCTACAGGACGTTTCCTATCAGATGTTAAATAGACGTTTATTAGATGTCTATGATTATTAGAGAGTATGTAAAACTGATATCTTAAAGATGTCTGTCAGATGTTTGTACACAGCAGATGCTTTCCAGATCAAGAGATCTTTAACAGACGTCTTGCAGATGTACGCGTGCTGTATAAGACACAATGCACATCTCGGACACGTCTATTTGATACAGAAATACTCGCATTCATTTTTTTAAAAACTGATTTTTCAAATTGAATTGAATTTTAGACTTTATGCACATTTGGCGTTTCCATCCAGCGTTTTTTTTATGCCATATTCTGAAATGCACATTAAAATAGGTGGATGGAAACAGCTAAAGCCACTTCAGAGTGGTGTGACTTTGCAGAGTAAATCAGGAAGCAGGATAATCAATGTATTAACTGAGCTCCACTGAGTTTGTGTGTATTTACATCAACAAAACAACACACCAGCAAAGATTAGCCTGAGCACTGCGCGTGCACGGTGGGGGTGTGTCGCGCACGCAGAAACACACAATATAAAAACAACAAGTTGTGTTTGCTCACGAACTACACACACACACCAAACACAACAAACACTACACACCCACACACAAAGACAGAAATCCGCGAGTACTTATACAACACCGAATCAAACTAGCATCGTGTTTACATTCAGAGCGACGGTTATTAAAGTGAATTGAAGTGAAACTGACCGTCATGATGTTCAATCCAGCCGCAGCAGCACGAACACAAACACAAGCACTGATCAAATAAACCGCTTCGGAGGAGCTTCAGCGCTCTCAAGTCTCGCTAAAGCTGAAGATCGCCATGTTTAATCACACTTTTAATCTCTGAATCGATGGATCGGAGCGTAAGTTTGACGGAACTCGCGCTGCTGTCGCTGTTGCCGGGGCGGAGCCTGATTAGAGTTCAGCGGAAGCGAGCGGCCAATCAGAACCGCCCAGCGCAGCACACAACCAATCGGAACCACTCAACGGACCGCGGTAGCCAATCAGAACTGCCTAGAGCAGCACAGCGACCAATTAGAACCGCGCGGCGCAGCTCAGCAACCAATCAGAACCGCGCCATTCAATCGTCTCATAGTAAATCAGTCTAAAATCGTGAGGAAAAACTCTCACTGTAAAATAAAAGCTAAAACTTAGCCCAGACTTAATTCAATCTTAATTTAAAAGGCTAAACGGATTTTTCATGCCCTATTGGCAGATATTTTTTTGCTTGTTTTAAGCAAAAACTAAAAACAAGGCATAATATCTTAAGTCATTTTACTAGTCAAGTAAATACATCCTGATTCAATATTTTTAGATATTTATGCTAGAAAACAAGACAAAAATCCTAAGGAAATCATATTTTGCAGTGTACACAGGATATATATATATATATTAATCGCATCCATAATAAAAGTTTCGTTTACTTAACATATGTGTGTATACTGTGTATATTATTATGTAAATATAAATACAAACACATCCATGTATATAATTAAAAAAATATGTTATGTTTATATATTAAATATATTTATATATAATATAAAATATAAGAATATGAATATAGAAATGTATAAAAAATATTTTCAAATATAAACTGAATGTGTGTGTATTTATATAGAGATAATAAATATACACAGTATATATAATGTAAACAAAAACTTTTATTTTGGATGCAATTAATCGCGATTAATTGTTTGACAGCACTAATATATATATATATATTTATTTTGCTTATTAACTAAAAACAAGTCTAGAAAACAAGATGAAATCCTAAGAAAATCATTTTTTGTAGTGTACACGAGATATATTTTATTGCTTGTTGTAAGCAAAAACTAAAAACAAGGCATAATATCTTAAAGTAATTTTACTAGTCAAGTAAATGCATCCTGATTCAAGAATTTTTAGATATTTATGCTAGAAAACAAGACAAAAATCCTAAGAAAATCATATTTTGCAGTGTACACAGGAGATGTTAGGCAGAACGATCACTATTCACTTCACTTCTATGGAAGATGGTCAGTCGTACAGGTTTGGTACAACAACGCCGAGTAAGAGATGACAGAGTTTTTAATCAGTGATCTCTTGAATCGTGACTGAGTGTCGTGTGTTCAGGACGTGCCTGTTGCATTGGTTCTTCATCGGTCTGCTCCACGCTGCAGGAGAAATACACCGACGGTCTGTGTGTTTTCTGCAGAACAAACACACACCTGGTGAGCGGCGCTGGAGCTACAGCGCCTCCGCAGGCGGACGGAGGTTTTACTGTACCTGGTTCTGTCCCGACGCTCTGGACGGGTTTCTCCCGGACTGCGTCTGATCCACGGACGGACTGCTCGCTCTCTGTCACAAACACAGGTCAAATACATGATCAGAGCGGCTGACACACAGGTTAACGCTCTCAGGCCGGTTAAATATACAATTTGAAACATTACTAAGAACTGCGGCATATATGCATTATATCTTAGTGGTGAGCAAATCACTTTAAAGGCCAATTCACACCAAGAACAATAATAACAATGACAATTACTATAATGATTACATTAACAATCACTATGATAACACTAACGATAACTATAACGATAACTGTTATGATTACAATAATGCAAACTGTAATGATAACTATAACGATAACTGTTATGATTACAATAATGCAAACTGTAATGATAACTATATTGATTACTATAATGATAACTGTAATGATATCATTATAACTAACGATAACTATAACAATAATAATTTTAGCTGTAATGATAACTATAATAGCTACAATGATAACAATAATGACAACCGTACATCTGTATACAATGAATATTATCTACAACAATGAATATAATGATAACTATAACAATAACTATTAGCTGTGTGTCACTTTAAATGCTTGAGCTCTTTAAAGCTGGATGGATCCCATTGGCTGTCAATGTTTTTATCGTTCATTACCTGAAAAAAAAAATTGCTCTGAATTGATTTGAAATTGTGGTGTAGACTAGGAATGCATATTTGACAAAAGTCATTATGGTCAATTATTCCCTTGAAATTGTAATTGCGATAATTAATTACGATTACCACAATTTACATTGAATGATGTTTCTACCATTGTTTGAAGCAACCGCATGCCATATTTTAGATGAAAATAAACAAGCTGAAAACACACTCTAATTAAAAAAAACTTTTATTGCTTTTATACAGTATTAAGCCTCAAATGTCAACTATACTTTGGACTGGTTTCTTATATAAATAAAAAGGTAAAAATATGCATGGTATTTTAATGTTACTAAAACTAAAATTAAAACAATGGGAAAACCCTTAAGATAATCTGTAGAAATAAAAAAATCACATCTTAATAAGCACACAGAATAACATAAGTGGACTTTGAACGGTTAATTGCCGCTTTGAACGATTACGTAATTGTGGCATTCGTAATTGTAATTGCACTTAGATTACGATTAATTGTGCATCCCTAGTGTAGAATTTATTGTTGTCGCAGACTTAGAATGGTTATTAAAACCTTATGGTATTTATTGTTATCACAATAGCTATCAGCCCTGGTGTGAATGGGCATTTAGAAAAAGATTCACTTATTCTTAGGCTATTATATTCAATATTTTCACGTGAATGTTACTGGGCATGTGTTTGTGTTCATGTACCTGTGTGTGTAGGGAGCTGGATGAGTGAGCCCTTGATAGTGTACCACTGTCTCTGTCTTCCTCCAGTTCATCCCATTCTGAAGGAGCTTTGCTCTGGAATGACTAGAAACACACAAACACAGCTTCAGCTAAACCGGGTCTGACCCTCATCTGAAGATATGAAACACCCGTATGAAATCTGGCATCATTCACAGCAGGGTCAGAAATGTACTTTTCCATTAAGGGGCAATATCGACCCCCTGGAATTCATTTCCAGTGGCATTTTTTACATTTGTATTTATTTATTTTATTAGTCATTTAGCAGACGCTTTTGTCCAAAGCGACTTACAAATGAGGGCAATAAAGAATTTGTGAGGGCAATTTTTATAACCTTACTATTATAACCACCTTACTGTGTTATCTTTAATGTCAAATAATTGAATTTACCCCTATTACTTGAACAATATTTAAAAACTGTTGTCAATAACATACACTGTTTAAAATGGTAGCCTTTCTAAATTATAGATAAAAAAACAGGAGCTCATAGGGATGCAATATTATGACAGATCATTATTGTAGATTATTGCTCTTTATATTGTAATAATGATTATTAATTTCAATATACAGTAGAAAACAATATAAGAAAATTTTAGTTTTTGTCTGCATTTTTATGCATGTCACATTCTGGCTTTACAGACACAAATATCAATCCATGACATGTTTAGCAGACTTTTATGCAAAAACTCCTGTTATAATCACAGAATCTACGAAAATCAATCTTTTAGCTATTTACGTATATCTGTTGTTTACGAAGAGGAATTTGCGTGCGTGCGCAATCAACACAGCTCCGGCGTTTTCAGAGCTGACTAAATTAAGCGCCTCTGATTGGCCAATGCATTCCTAAATTCAACAGAAACACGTTTGATTGGTTATAAGGCTCAACGTTGCACAAAACAATACATAAATCTATCTGATGCATTGTGAGTGAATCTAAATGTAATTCCGCAAATTGACACTTTTTAATCTTTTCAATTACATTTTAATTTTAATCGCGCAGCCATAATACATTGTTTAATAGTGCTGGAGATTTTTTTCACCCTGTGTCTTGAAGTTATGGGACATTTTTATTCATTTTGGTGGCATTTTTGCCACAAGTAATCATTAAAGGGTTACTCCACCCCAAAATGAAAATTGTGTCATTAATCACTTACCCCCATGTTGTTTCAAACCCGTAAAAGCTTCGTTCGTCCTTGGAACACAATTTCAGATACTTTGGATGAAAACCAGGAGGTTTGTGACTGTCCCATTGACTGCCAAGTAAATAACTCTGTCAAGGCCCAGAAAAATATGAAAAACATTGTCAAAATAGTCCATCTGCCATCAGTGGTTCAATCTGAACTTTATGAAGTGACGAGAATACTTTTTTGTGCACAAAGAAAATAAAAAGAACGACTTTATTTAACAATTCGTCTCCCCTGCGTCAGTGTAGCGACATGGGAGTAAGTGATTAATGACAAAATTTTCATTTTGGGGTGGAGTAACCCTTTAATTTCTGACCCTGATGTATATATATTTTATATTTGGTACAATTTGATAGCTGCCTTTGAGCTCTGTTATGAATTAATTGAATTAGTTTGATCCTGAAATTAGAACAACCTTGCTAAATACACCCTATTTTTTGATATTGAGTTGAACAGTGATCAGACAGTTTCTGTCCACCTGGCCGGTTTGTAGCGGGAAAGCTCTCGTTTCTGTTTGCTCTCCATCCCACTCAGGTGGCTCGGACCCTCCCTCTCGAAGACTGTTTTGCCCTTGGGAAGGTCGGCCATCATGGCATACTCCTCCCGGTTGAGACCCGATGACCCAGCCGAGAGGTGACTCGACTCGGAGTCCATGGAGCTCTGAGAAGACGTGTGTCTTTGGACCGGAGGCGAGGGGCTTCTGTGTCGACTCGGTGCTCGTCGGTTGTCAGACATGGAGCTCTGTGCTTCTAGGTTCTGCCTCACGCTGCTCCTCTTGCTTCCGTCTTGTGGCGTTTCCCAGGCGGATTTCGTAAAGGAACCGATTGGTTTCTTCTCACTGGTGTGGCGTGAGGGGGAGGAGTTTCGTAAGACTGACTGGCTGTGGAGAGAGTGGGCAGAGCCTCTCCAGGGTCCCGACGAATCGTGCTGTGATTGGCTAGTCGTGGTGTTTCTTATGTAAGAGGCGGAGCCACTCACAGTGTTCCTCAGAGGGGCGTGGTCTGCAATCTCACGCCTCAATGTAGACAAAGAGGGGCTCCGCCCACTCTCTGACTTGCGAGGAGGAGATTGGCTATGAGCTAAGGGGGAGGGACTGCGGCTTTCAGAGCCACGTTTTTTTGAGGACTGGCTTGTTTCGGACTTACGAAGCGGTGATGGGCCAGGGTTTTGGTGATGGCCTCTACTTGGGGAAGAGTGTCGGCTCTCTCGGTTGTGGCTATGAAGGGAACTCTTTGCTTCTGGTTTCTTCATTGTGGCTTGGCTTTGCGTTTCATGAGATTTTCTGGATGGGAGGGGCTTTTTCTCTCATGGCTCCACCCATTAGACATTGATCTTCGATCTGATTGGCTTGGTGTTCCGTAGCCCTTTCTGACTGGAGATGCACTTCGTCGACTCTCTTGAATCTGACTTGATACGCCATTGGTCTCTATCCTCCCCATAGGGGACTGGCTTCTGGAATCATAGCGGCTCTTCAAGGAGGAAGAGGAGGAGAATGCTTGTCTGTCAGGACCACGCTCATATGAAAGGATTTTCGTTTCGCTTTTCCTATCATAACTTTGTCTGGAAGGGGACTGGCTTCGGGAATCATAGCGGCTCTTCAAGGAGGAAGAGGAGGAGAATGCCTGTCTGTCAGGACCACGCTCATATGAAGGGCTTTTCGTTTCGGTTTTCCTATCATAACATTGTCTGGAAGGGGACTGGCTTCTGGAATCAAAGCGGCTCTTCAAGGTGGAAGAGGAGGAGAATCCCTGTCTGTCAGGACCATGCTCATATGAAGGGCTTTTCGTTTCGGTTTTCCTATCATAACTTTGTCTGGAAGGGACTGGCTTCGGGATTCATAGCGGCTCTTCAAGGAGGAAGAGGAGAATCCCTGTCTGTCAGGACCACGCTCATACGAAGGGCTTTTTGTTTCGGTTTTCCTATCATAACTTTGTCTGGAAGGGGACTGGCTTCTTGAATCATAGCGTCCTACTGAGGAGAAGGAACTCTGTTTGTCGTGACCAGGGCTTTTCGTTTCGGTTTTCCGAACAGCAGGACCTTCATAACTCCGTCTGGAAGGGGACGAACTTCTGCGGTTCTCTGGGAAGGAGCTGTCAGTCTCGGGTTTCCGCAAAGTGCCTCTCAGATCCATTTGAGAGAGAGACTTATTGATGCTACTGACGGTGCCTGCAGTGCTCGAAAAGGATCGGAGGTTTCCGGAGTAGGCATTCCGTGCCGGACTGACCGATGCCCGATCTTGTCCATGCGAAACTCCACCCAACCGAAAGCCAACCGTGTTCAGAGAGGAGATGGACTCGGCCCGTCTGAACGGGGAAGGAGAGGAGGAACGGGAGAGGACAGATCCTCTTTGGGAAGAGTCGAGTGTTCCTGACTGCCGTACAGGAGACGTATGGGCATTCCGTCCAGCTCTTCGACTGGAGCCGCAGAGCGATTCTGCTTGTTTGAAAGGGGTGGGACTCAGGGCCCGGGGCCCGGCAAGGGCCTCAACCTCCAGGCTGAGATCCAGCGGCTCCGGAGGATAGTTTTCTTCAATCTGCTCGGCGTTCTGAAACTCAGAGGTCCTCCTTTCCGAAGGGACACCTAGATCCGGGTTTCGAAATGGAATGGTGGCTTTGGATTCGGGGCTTTTGTTGCTTGGCAGGGGATGCCCTTTCTCTGAATGCCGATAGGGAGGGCTTTGATCATGAAGGGCTCTGCTGCCCGCAGCCCTTCCCAGAGAGAAATATCCACTCTCCCGTTCCCTCCGTTCCTTCTGGCTGCCTGCGGACAGAAAGACAAGATCATGACCTGTGTTAATATGTGAAATGATACTGCACTCGTGCACCGTGACGCATTGCTCAGGAAAAGCCCAGTGCAACCCAACACCACCTGACACCTCAAACTGCCACTCTAACCATCCGAACAACACCACGAGCTGCTCGATTGGTAACCAGATACTGGTGATTTCCTCACCGTGAGAAACACCGAACTGCCCAAGACCATCACGGCGACTCTGGGACACCTCCGTCCATCCTCGGGGGCTCGCCCGGTACGGTGGCGGATCCAAGCGGGTCATTCTATGGCAAGATGAAGGATGATGAAGGAGGCTGGAGTATTCCTCAGTTCCAGCAGAGCTGCTGTAGACGGAATCGTCACCCTGACTGGGATTAAAGATATATAAGGGAAGAATAGGATATGATGCTACAACCTACGGTGTACAAATGGATGGATCTCAGCCCCAAAACACATGCTTAGAGTAAAGTATGGAATTAAAGTCAGATTTAATGCAAGATAAACACTATACAACAGCACAGACTCAACATGCCAGTCAGATTTACAAGTGGTGAATAGCGAGTGGTTTAGCAGCCTTACCTGTCCGAGCTTTGGTCGTCGTCTCCGTCACACAGGTAGAGGTCACAGTCCGGACTCAAGATGCAGAGGGAGCCGTCTTCAAGGCCCCGCCCCACTCTGCTGACATCACAGTAGCTGCTCACCACTGACAGCACATCTGAGTCGTCCTGATTGGTGGACGAAACACAGGTGGCCAATCAGAGAGCAGCACATACAACTGAACTGATCTGTGTTCTCATGGAACATTGAGGCATCAGAATAAAAGGATGCTACACTTTTAAAGATTTATCAACCGTGATCATGTCTTATACTAAAGCTGAGTTTCTACATCAGTAATTTCATGGATCATGTAAATTTATAACAAAATCACACAGTTCTTCATTATTTATAGATATTTCTCGTTCAAAATGAAGTTATACCATGTTTCAGGCTTAACTAGAAGTTTCTGAGGAAATGAAGCAACTAAAATGGCACTTCACATGCAGTGTCTCTCTCTCTCTCACACACACACACACACACACACTGTACTGGTTTAGGGTTTCAATGCTGTAACTCAGTCTGGTTTGTGGCTTTTCCCTCATCATTATCAGATCAGTGATGAATCATCAGCTGAAATATCAGTATTCATCAAATACAGATGAACAGTTAGATATTCTGAGATCTTAAACATGATTACAACATAATTATTTTCTGACTGGCACTTTTAACTAATGTACATCTCCAGTGGCTCTAAGTGAGTTTCATTATTAACGTTAGATTAGTCATCACTAGTGCTAGAGCTCATCACTAGTACTATGGTGCTGTGCTGAAACTGCTACCAGTAAATATTAAAGCTGATTGTGTGTTGAAACACACTGAAAACTCACACATCTGCAGACTAGAAGATCACAGAGACTCAGACTGCAGGACTCACTTCATACCGGACAGGAGGAAAACACCTAGTAACAAACAGAACACCATAGCAACCTCTTATAAAGCCCTAAGAACCACCCAGAAGATCCTAGATTTTACCAAAAACACCCTAGCAACCACCCATTAGAACCTAGCAACTAACACCCACCCTGAACCCCGAGTAACCACTCAACAGAATCTAATAACTAATCCAAACACCCTAGCAACCACCCAGAACTCTAAGTAACTCTGAGTGACCCTATCAACCATCTGAACTGGTAACCTGGTAAACACGACTC
The DNA here is from genome assembly GCA_027422415.1 of Schizothorax lantsangensis. Lineage (NCBI taxonomy): Eukaryota > Metazoa > Chordata > Actinopteri > Cypriniformes > Cyprinidae > Schizothorax > Schizothorax lantsangensis. The sequence continues at coordinate 215,688 of JAPDDO010000147.1, read as the reverse complement.
AGAACACCCTAGCAACCACCCATTAGACCCTAGCAACTACCCAGAACCGCAAGTAACCACTCAACAGAATCTAGCAACTAATCCAAACACCCTAGCAACCACCCAGAACTCCGAGTAACCACTCAACAGAATCTAGCAACTAATTCAAACACCCTAGCAACCAGCCAGAACCCTGAGTAACCACTCCACAGAACCTAGCAACTAATCCAAACACCCTAGCAACCACCCAGAACTCTGAGTAACCACTCAATGGAACCTAGAAACCACACAAAACCCCCAAGTAACCACTCAACAGAACCTAGCAACTAATCCAAACACCCCAGCAACCACCCAGAACCCCAAGTAACCACTCAACAGAACCTAGCAACTAATCCAAACACCCCAGCAACCACCCAGAACCCCAAGTAACCACTCAACAGAACCTAGCAACTAATCCAAACACCCTAGCAACCACCCAGAACCCTGAGTAACCACTCAACAGAATCTGGCAACTAATCCAAACATTCTAGCAACCACCCAGAACCCTGAGTAACCACTCAACAGAACCTAGAAACTAATCCAAACACCCCAGCAACCACCCAGAACCCTGAGTAACCACTCAACAGAATCTGGCAACTAATCCAAACATTCTAGCAACCACCCAGATGATCCTAGCCACCATCTGAACTGGTAACCTGGTCAAAATGACTCAGAACACCCTAGCAACCACATAGTAACCACATGGTGCTGGATGGACAAACGCTAAACGCTCACCACTTTCTTTTTTTTTTTTGTTATCAACAATTTAAAAAAAAAAAAAATTCACATAACAAACCACTTTCTTTTTCTGTTTTATAAAGTGATCACTATGCATCTTTCACTGTGTTACAGGAATAATTTCATGTTTGGGTGAACCGTTTCAGGCTTAGTTCGGATCTCAGTGGTTGAAGTCTATCTGTGAATGTATTGTGTTACTCTGATGCCACAAAGAGAAGAAAATGATCTGCCTTCATTCATTAGTAATGAGAATGCGCACACACACACGTCCACTCTCTTATATTACTTTAATGACTTTAATCTGTTAAAGCATCACACAGCTGATGATTCTAGTCAGTCTGAGCGCATCTGTCGCTATATATGACACTGAGAGAACTAAATAAGCTCTAAACACACACACACACACAGCAGAGTGAATCACACCACTGGTTTCTCTCCCTGGCTCTGAGCACATGTGTTTCTAGTGATGGAGGAGCTGCGGTCTCACCTTGGCGCTGGTGTCCTTGTCTTCGCTGCACGTGGCCGCGGGGGCACTCTGCTCGGGAGCGCGCTCGGCACAGGTGAAATGCAGGTGTTTCTGGCGCAAGCAGTCATGGCAGCGGGTGGAGTCGAAGATGTTGGGCTGGAACTTGGGGCAGACCAGCTCGTCTCCGGCCAGAGGCATCATGGGTCATTCATTCACATGAGGTCAAACACACACTCAAACAGAGAGCAGCATATGTGGAGATGCTCGGACACAGTGAGAGTGAATGTGTGTTACCTGAGCAGCGGATGAGAGTCGATGGAGTTGTGAGATGAACACACACACACACTCGTCTCATTGGCTCGCTCAACAATAGCAGACAGTGATGCTGCATGTGTGTGTCCATCTGCTGTGTGTATTAAGTATCAGCAGCTTTAGAGACGCGCCGCAGCTGCTGCTCAACATCAACATCAACATCAACATCACACACAAACACTCACTCTCACACATGTGCATTTAAAGTCTTAACTAAAACAATAAATAAACAATAATATCCTGGCCAGAGGAGAACTGGCCCCCCGACTGAGCCTGGTTTCTCCAAGGTTTTTTTCTCCATTCTGTCTCAGAGGGAGTTTTGGTTCCTTGCCGCTGTCGCCTCTGGCTTGCTCAGTTGGGGACACTTCATTTCTAGCGATTATCGTCAATTGGATTTCACAGATACTATTTAAACTATACTGAGCTAGACAATGATATCTCTGAATTCAATAATGAAATGCCTTTAACTGAAAATTGAGTGTTTAATCTTATTATTATACATTACTGACACTCTATCCTCCAACTTGATACTGTTAAGTGCTTTGACACAATCTGTATTGTTAAAAGCGCTATATAAATAAAGGTGACTTGACTTGACTTGACACACACACACACACACACACACACACACATGCACACACACTCACACACACACACACACTCACACACAACACACACGCACACGCACACACACACCTCTCTCTCACACGCACACACACACACTCACACACACACACACACATATACACTCACACACACACACACTCTCTCTCACACGCACGCACACACACTCACACACACACACACACACACTCACACACACACACACACACACACACTCTCTCTCTCTCACACACACGCACACACACACACTCACACACGCACGCACGCACACACACACACACACACACCTGAATCAAGAAAAAGACCTGAAGAGTGTTCTGCATGAAGGAGATGTGCTTGTTTTAGGAGCGTTAAGATGTTTTTCATTGTGACTGAAGCAGATTTAAACCTCAAACTCTCAGGACTGAATCAGAACGAGTTTAAACTCTCAAGAACCTCAAAAGTGATTCTCTGTCATGAATCAACGAATCATTATAAAGGCAGTACAACAAACACTAAACCATTGAAATACATTTAGTTATTACAGTAATGAGAATCCATCAAGTTTATATTTTATTTATTTTCTTCTCAGAATTGCCAGTTTATGTCTCACAATTGCGACAAAAAAGTCCAAATTGTGAAATTAAGTTTCTCAACATACCTTCTCCGTTTTAATAAACGTATTAATATGCATCTGTCAGGATGTTAAAGCTGTTTGTTTTAATTCTCCTCTAGTTTATATTGGATCTCAGTGGTTCAAGTCTCTCTGTGAATATATTAAGACCCGTTCACAATAACAGTAACTATAAACATGTTTTGGTAACACTTTATTTTGGGTCTCTTAACTAGTTGCTTATTAGCATACATATTACTAGAATATTAGCCATTTATTAGTAGTAATTAAGCACATATTAATGCCTTATTCTACATGAGCTTATTCTACATCCCTAATCTACCCAATACCTAAACTTAACAACTACCGTCCTAATTATTAATAAGCATCAAATTAGGAATTTATTGAGGGAAAAGTCGTAGTTAATAGTGAATAAGTGTTCCCTATTCTGAAGTGTTACCGAAGTTTTAATAGCCACTCTAATTCTACGAGAATAGTGAGTCCACAGCACAACTATAACGATAACAGAGGAACGATATCGCTGGAATCGCTTACAAACGATTTATTCCTGCTAATGAACGATAAAAACACTGACAGCCAATCAGAATCCATCCTGAGCATTTAAAAAGACCAATGACAAAACTGCAGTGCACATTTTTAATAAACAGAACGATATCGTCCGCTGGTGTGAACGACAATCGTTATTACAGCTATTATCAGGGGTGTAGTTTGTGGGGGGGATATGGGGTATATAACCCCCCCCACCCCAATAACCAAAACTAGCAAGTACCCCCCCCCAATATTTATACCATAAATACCGAAACCTCGAATCAGGCTATTAATTAATTATTTAAATCGCGCTTTCGGAGCTTTTATAAGCGCTAACTTCATGCACGCACCGAACGGAGCAGTTCTCAGCACAATATGACTGAAGCACGGTTTACGAGCGGCGCGCGGATCACCGAATACTCTACGGTCCTAACCCATACCCGACCCGAATCACTTCTTTCCCGAACCCGATGTGCATAATTTTTTTTTTTAAAACGATAAACCCGACCCGAGACAGACCCGATGAAATTAGACCCGGGTCCGACCCGACTGGACCCGTAAACGACATTGACGAGTGCACAGCCTGCAGCCCCGCATCGGTCCGAAAAATCCTGGAGTCCTGCTGCTGACTGATTTGGCCGCTGCTCCATTACTTTCATTCAGTTTATTTACTATTTATTAGCCTATTACTTTATATCTCTGCCTGCCTGATGGATACATGTTATTTCTGAGTTTGGCTTTCAATTGTAATCAGTGGATTTGAAATCTAAACATGATAGTTACATAAAAATTACATCGATAGGTTAATAAATCATGGATTGGCAATGTTATTTACCTCATCTCCGGTGAAGGGCTTCTGCACACAAAGAAAAGCCTTGCTTTGACACGCAGCGTAATGAAGTGAGTGGATTTCCTGATGGATCTATAAGATGGATTTCTGAGGTTACAAACGTATGTTCCTTTTTTACTGCGTTCCTCAAAAATGAACTTAACATATGTTGTTTGCTGGTTTTACAGCTGCGAAGAAGACAATAATACAGAACTGGTTTACACCGCACATGTGTGCAAAAACATATTGGATCCATAGCCTCCTGCAAATAGTGACTTGTGAAGGTACACAGCACGACAATGGCCAGGCCTTCTACCATTGATGCTTGGCAGGGTTTTCTCTTAACATACGTGATTATATAAAGGAATGACTTGTTTTGTGTTTTCCTTGCCCTTCCCTCTCTCCCTCCCTGTTTACTGGACTTTTGAGATATTGAGTATATGTCTGTTGTTGTTTTTAAATGGATGTTATGTTATGATGTTGTGTGTGAAAATAAATAAAAAATGTTGATAAAAAAAAAATAAAACATTAACATGAACGCACAAGTAGGCTACGCATCCGGAAAGTTTAAAAGAATTCGGATCCTTTTGGGAAAAGCACATTTTTTTTAATTACCCGAGACCCGAGGCTGCTAGTACCGAACCCGACCCGTGTCCGAGGCACTCGTAGAAGTTTTGGACCCGAACCTCAGGTTTTCAGGACCCGTGAAGACCTCTATTCGAGAAGTGTGATAAGATTTGTGCGAGCCACTCCTATCACGAAGCCGATGATCAAACATGTGATCTACTTGTCTTTCATACCTTTCTGGGCCTTGACGGTGTTCATTACTTGGCAGTCAAAAACCTCCTGGTTTTCATCCAAAATATCTTAAATTGTGTTCTGAAGACGAAAGAAGCTTTTACGGGTTTGGAACGACACGGGGGAAGTGATTAATGACACAATGTTCATTTTGGGGTGGAGTAACCCTTTAAAATACAGCTAGTTAGGCAACATCACACAACGTTTTCACCATTACGACTGTTTAATAATTCAATAACCAAGTACAATAATATGGTTTGCCATTTGAACGAATCGTTTGAATGAACGACTCAATGACTCACTGATTAAACGCTCACTACTGGCGTTTCAATTTCGTTGAAAAATATAATTTCTTGTTTGTATATTCAAAAAATATTTAAAATAATCTTGTAATATTATTTAATGCAGTTGTATTTTTCAGTGTTAATTATTTAATTTGATAACGTATTGATAATAACAATCACATTATTATAAAAATTTGAAATGAAAGTATTAATGAGATTAGTGGGAAAATGCCCTCTATAAAGGTAAAAAAAATGCCCTTGGATTAATAAAAAAAACTTGCAGATTTATGTCACAGCTGATAGAAAACTGTATATATATAAAAGTCCGATACCATAGAGCCCCCCACATAACAAATCCCAATTTAACCCGTGTATATATATATATATATATATATATCATTATGAAGTTATCTAGTTATTGTGATATTCATCATTATCATTATTTCTAGTTATCCTTATAATTATCCTTATAGTTATATATTACCATTACAGCTATCGTTATTGTTAGTTATTAAAGTTATCGTTACAGTTATTACAGTTATCATTATAGATATCATTACCATTAGTTATTACAGTTATCATTATAGATATCATTACCATTAGTTATTACAGTTATCATTATAGATATCATTACCATTAGTTATTACAGTTATCATTATCGTTAGTTATTACAGTTATCATTATAGATATCATTACCATTAGTTATTACAGTTATCATTATAGATATCATTACCATTAGTTATTACAGTTATCATTATAGATATCATTACCATTAGTTATTACAGTTATCATTATAGATATCATTACCATTAGTTATTACAGTTATCATTATCGTTAGTTATTACAGTTATCATTATAGTTAGTTATTACAGTTATCATTATAGTATCATTACCATTAGTTATTACAGTTATCATTATCGTTAGTTATTACAGTTATCATTATAGTTAGTTATTACAGTTATCATTATAGATATCATTACCATTAGTTATTACAGTTATCATTATCGTTAGTTATTACAGTTATCATTATAGTTAGTTATTACAGTTATCATTATAGTTATCATTACCATTAGTTATTACAGTTATCATTATCGTTAGTTATTACAGTTATCATTATAGTTAGTTATTACAGTTATCATTATAGTTATCATTACCATTAGTTATTACAATTATTGTTATAGTTGTTTATCATTATTAGTAATCGTTAGTTATCAGTTATTATTATCATTAGTTATTAGTTATCATTATAGATATCATTACCATTAGTTATTACAGTTATCATTATCGTTAGTTATTACAGTTATCATTATAGTTAGTTATTACAGTTATCATTATAGTTATCATTACCATTAGTTATTACAATTATTGTTATAGTTGTTTATCATTATTAGTAATCGTTAGTTATCAGTTATTATTATCATTAGTTATTACAGTTATTATTACCATTAGTATTACAGTTATTGTTATAGTTGTTTATCATTATTAGTAATCGTTAGTTATCAGTTATTATTATCATTAGTTATTACAGTTATTATTACCATTAGTTATTACAGTTATTGTTATAGTTGTTTATCATTATTAGTAATCGTTAGTTATCAGTTATTATTATCATTAGTTATTACAGTTATTATTACCATTAGTTATTAGTTATTTTTATAGTTATCTTTATTGTTAGTTATCATAATAGTCATCATTATCGTTAGTTATTAGTTATCATTATAGTTATTATTATCATTAGTTATTATTATTATTAGTTTTTGCTATAGTCATTATCGTTAGTTATTAGTTATTATTATCATTTATTAGTTATTACAATTATTATTATTGTTATAGTTATCATTTAGCGTTAGTTATTAGTTATAGTTATCATTATGTTAGTTATTAGTAATTATTAGCATTACATTAGATTATCATTATCGTTCGATATTATTATTATCATTAGTTATTACAGTTATTACCATTAGTTATTATATAGTTTTTTGTTAGTCATCATTATCGTTAGTGTATTACAGTTATTCATCGTTATTAGTTATTAGTTGTTATCATTATCTTTATAGTTAGTTATCATTATCGTATTAGTTATTATCAGTTATTCTTATCATTAGTTATAGTTATCAGTTATTACTATCTATAGTTATATTATCCTTATGTTAGTTATTATTAAAGTTATCATTATCGTTAGATTTTTTTATTAGTCAACATTATCATTAGTTTTTTGCCAGTTATCGTTCATTTATCATTACTGTTATGTTATTAGTTTTCATTATAGTTTCCAGTCATTATTTACAGTTATCATTATTATCGTTTATAGTACACTTATTATTGTTGTTATGTATAATTCAATCATTACAGTTTTATAATCATTACAGTTATGGTTGTTGCTGTTGTGACTGAGCTTTACTCTGAAGTAAGAGGCAATGAAAGTATGACACTTTATGATGAAAGACTCCTTTATTAATGTCCTTAAAGTATGAAACATGTAAAACACAAAAACACATCGCGGAGCGTCAGTCGAGAGTTCGTGAGTTTAGCGGCGCGTCCGTCGAATAATCGCTACTGTTCTCTGACGTTCATCAGTCCTGGTTGCGCTCGTTACGGCCCGTTCGTTTGCGTCTCTGTTTTATGGTGGATTTTCCCTTCCGTAACTTCTTGCTGTGAGTGAATGATGACGACTTCCTGTCGGTCTGATGGTCTCCCCGCCTCATTTCCTGTTTGGGCTTCCATTTCCTCCTCCTCTTCTTCGGTTTAGCGAGACTGTTCAGTGACGCCGTGAGCCTCTGGATCCTACAGACACACAGAGAATGAATCGGACACGACTCCTCGAACGAATCATTCAGGAGTCAAGTGACATTCTGATTCAATACATATATCAATATCAATCAGTCAGTACTTTTCAGACATGAGGGGGTATCCCGCTGTCCTCGGGAGGGCCTGTACTTTTTCACCTTCCTCCTTCTCATGCTCTTCATCTCTCTGCAGAAACGAGACACACACACACACACACACACACAGTTAAGGCTGTTTAGACTGAGCGTGAAATGATTGTTCGTCTAACATCGTCCGCTGCTCAATATACAGCATTAAACTAATATAGCTAAATAAAGTTTGGTTCTACGCCAGAAACACAAACTATCTATAATACTTATAACTATAACACATCTTAAAATATAAATAGAAGTACAATTAGCATCAAGCCACATTTCAAAATGTATGTAATTATTAATGTATTTGCTTAAATCGCGATTAATTGCATCCAAAATATAAAAGTTCTTGTTTACATAGTATGTGTACTGTGTATATTTATTATGTATATAAATACACACACATGCATGTATGTATTTAAGAAAAATGTTACATTTATATATTAAATATATGATATAATTTATATGAATATAAATATATACATGTACATATTTTTAAAGTATATGCTGTATGTGTGTCTTTATATATACATAGTACACACACATATATTATGTAAACAAAAACCTTTTTTTTGGATGCGATTAATCGTTTGACAGCACTGCTTAAAACCCACTTTAAACCATCATCGAGTGCTTGTAATAAACTTCCGATTATGATCTATATTTGATTTTGTTTCTATAATAGGCAGACAAGCACTCTTTCTATGTTTAATGACGCCACACAGCTTATAAACATCCTTTATTGTTATAAAATACCATGAGCTGCATACAAAAACATACAGAAAATATATCGCCATGTACATATGTCTATTTGCTTTCATATTTCATGTGTAGAAAAATGTTTCACTTGATTATTGTTTTAATACAGAGATCTAGATCAGGGTCACCAAACTTGATCCTGGAGGGCCGGTGTCCTGCAGAGTTTAGCTCAGCTTGCCTCAACACACCTGGCTGGAAGTTTCTAGTATACCTAACAAGACCTTTGATTAGCTGCTTCAGGTGTGTTTGATTAGGGTTGGAGCTAACTCTGCAGGACACCGGCCCTCCAGGATCGAGTCTGGTGACCCCTGATCTAGAGAGTGAACGCGCTCTCTGATATCTAATATAACACTGGCGCACGTGGAAGAAAACGGACAGTGCTCTCCAGATCACATAATCAGTGGAGAATCAATAGTAATTGTATTAAGAACAAAGATAACAAGCGCTCAGCATACATTTACACTGGTGCCACCACTCCTGCCTTTTTGTGCATCAGCAGCTGTTCTGGTCACGTGATCTAAGCTCAAGTCTGATTCGTCGCAGAGCGACGGGAAAACAAAATGGACACACAGGACGAGAAAAAAAATCCTCGCTTTTTTGCGCCGCGAATGATCGCGCCTGGTGTCAATAGCTCCATATTGTTTTGATTCAAAAGCATCATCGCGCTGAACATTCGCGCCAAAGTTTCACGTTCAGTGTGAAAAGCCCTTTAAGCGGTCTACCCTCGTTCATTAGCGAGCAGCTGATGGTCACTGAAGGTCACCTGATCTGGCTCCAGAGTAATCTGTCTGCTGATAGGTCGAGGTCGCTGATGGTCGTCACGGTGACGGTGTGGTTGGATGGTCGTATTGAACGCTCTCTTTCGTGGCTGTGATGGCGTCCACCAGCTCGTCTGCATCATCTACACACAAACATGTCACATGACCTCACACACGCGTGCCACATGACCGCACACACGCATGTCACATGACCTCACAAGCGCGTCACATGACCTCACACATGTTTCACATGACCTCACACACGTTTCACATGACCTCACACACGTGTCACATGACCTCACAAGCGCGTCACATAACCTCACAAGCGCGTCACATGACCACACACACGTTTCACATTGACCTCACACACGTGTCACATGCGCAAGTCACATGACCTCACACACGTGTCACATGACACACATCACATGACCTCTGACTCACCCAGAGCCTGGCGGCGCTCCTGCAGCATCTTGAGATACTCTTTGTGTCTCTGGAAAAAGATCAGAGGAGTCAGCTGCTGCTTCATCATCATCATCATCATCCTCACGCTCTCACCTCCTCTCTGACGCGCTTCTGCTCCTCCTTCAGCTTGCTCTTCATCTCCTCCAGCGCTGCTTTCCTCCGCTCCAGCTTACGCTTGCGGAAACCCGTCAGGAACTCTCTTATTAACACAACCACAGCACAACTCAGAAAACATGACACAAAACCATTCCTTTCATAAACAGAGCAGAAGACATCACACACACTTCTCTTCAGCTTCTACAGCGCATATACCTCTGTGTGTATAAGCCAGTTTTTAATAAATATACTGATGTTTTAATTATGTTTTCTTTATTAATACTAGTAATTTCAAATGATATAATTGTAGTTTTTATCAGTATTAATGTGATATTTTCTGCGCATATACCTCTATGTGTATAATTCAAAACACAGTAATACTATATATGTGAAAGTACACAATATGTTCCGTACAAATGATTATGTACAATAATAAAAAAAAAAAAATGCATGTTTTCAGTAACTTTAAATGCAATTGTGTAATTTAATAATTTTTAGGGGGCCAGTTTTAGTTAAATTAATAGTCAGATTGTATGAAAAATGTTCCCTTGGCAACTAACGTTAGCTAAATACATTATTTTAGTTTAGTAAGTTATTTTATATTTTAAGTAATTAAAAAATAAACGGAAAGGGGAAAATAAATAGTCTTATTTTACACGTGGTTCTTATGCATTGATTATTATATGATTTCTGTGTGTAATTCAGTATGTTTAGACATCAGTGTCACTGTATATAAACTGATTCGTAACAGAGCCAGTAATCGATGATAATCGTCTCTTACTGTCGGTCATTATCGTCGAACATCAGCACGCATTTTCTCTGCTTCTTCTTCTTCTGTTTCACGCCGCTGTTAAACTTTGGTATCTGCTTCAATTTGCCGTTTTTCGCCATTTTCCTGAGTTTTAATAAACACGTGCGACACAGTGCAAAACTTCCGCTTCTGTGAGCTGAGCTTCCGGAAGCGCCAAAATAAAGGTCCCCCACCGCACTCTGGATAAAATTAAAGTCCCTTTTGAGTTCATTTGTATGCTAGTGTATTTATTAAAAAAGCAATATTGCTCTCATCCACAGGGGTGTACATCAGATTTTTGACCAATAAAATGCTCTCTGTAGACTGAATGTCACTGTATATGACTAAAATATGCGAGTTTGATTATATATGTGAGGACAAATCTAATTTATTATCACTTATAAATGTGGAGGCGTGTCGTGGCATAGATTATTCAGTTTTTGTCTGCCAGTATATCTTCTGAGTTTATCCCCTTATATACTAATCAGTTAAGTATTAATGGTGTGAAAATTATAGATAATAAAATAACATTTATATTAAGAAAGCATTATTGCCTAAATGCAAACCTTTTTGTAATTTGTTATATGCTCAGATTGAATGAAAAGTAAAGTTAAAGAAGTTACAACTTATTAATTTGATTGACAAGTAGTTGTAATTTTTTATGGAGACTACATTTGTTCTTAGGGGAAGAATCCATAAAACACTTGTTTTATGATTGTGTATTTACCCAAATGTTTTGGATTGATATCGAATATCTAATATTTAAATTTATAAAATTAAAGATTACATTTTCTGGTAAAGATATATTTTTGTTGTATACAAATAAAAGTTTGGAGCAAAACTTGGTGATTAATTTAATAATTATTGTATGGGAAATATATACACAAACAAAAATGGTCTAATAATAAAACTAACATGACATGATTTAAGATTGAACCGAATAGATAAAAGCTTGTTATCTTTGCTGTTTACCTCACACTACGCTATGGATGTGTTCTTTATTTATATTTATTTGATTCCTCAGTGTTTGCTAAAAGTTCTGTAATTTATTAGTCGGTATGGGCCTATAATATGCCATGCCTCATCTTATTTGTTTTTGTTAATAAACGTTATGTAAGATATTGTCATTGTAGCCTACTGTTTTCTTGTTGTTGTGCTTTTTAATTAAGAATAACAATGAATCCATCTTTTGTTTTATTCTTTAAAGGTGCTGTATGTAGGATTTTGACTCTACTAAAGCATAAAAATACCATAATATGCTTGCAGATATTTAAGAAACATGCTAAGTTAACATACTTGTTTATCTGAAAAACAATGCTATAGTTAGTAATCCTTCTTTGAAAATGTGCGTCCGGCCCGGAATGTCTGTGTTTGTTATGGTTTGTGATACCCGTCCACTGCCAGTTTACCCAATTGTATTTCAGCACCCCGGGTTGCCAGTTGGCGGAAAACGCCGCATACTTCATTTCATTCATCATCATGTGCGCTCGTTCCTGTTGGTGTCGTTAATCTGGCATCCTGCGCGTGCGTCAAGTCTGAGGGGCTGGTGAAAAAAACCCTCTCCAATATTTTGAATTTGGACTGCAATATCTAGTTCAACCACTGGGTGTCAATCATACATACAGCACCTTTAACCCTTTCACACGTGAGTTTAAAATATTCTATCTGAGCCCCCAGCGTGAGTTTTTTCAGGCGACCGTTATTTTAGATTGTTTAGCATTATTGTTTCCATGGCGACGCGTCATGCTTGTCATGTGACACACCGCAGCCATAATAGCGCTGTATGACACATGGATCGCTTTTATTTCCTTTTTCCTTTTTTTATTATTAATATTCACAAACATACTCACTATATTATGAAATATCTGATATTCCGATTCTGAAATATGTGCAAGTAAATGTATTTGGTAGTTTAAACACTTTTATAATGACCGTGTTAGTTGATCTATACCGGGTGATGGGCGCCGCCATGTTTGTTCGCGCTGAATCCGAGCTGTGGGATTAACAACACGTAAATTCATCCTCTCTCCCGAAACACGTTAAAGTAAGTCTCCGGTAAACTGGGAGAAGAGCAGAGTAAACTTTAAAGTTATTTACACAAGCTGTATATGATATCAATAAAACATGTCGTCAGATTATGTTTGTAAGGATCATTATTGGTGCTTTCATAGATATCAGTGCATATTTTACAAACTATAAATGTATGGTTTTGCTAGCACTTATGTGTATTTAACTGTCTGAAACCTAAAATAAGCATTATATGATTGAAAACACTGAATATTTGTGATAATGACAAGCGTTCAGCGTGTGCGATCTGGCTCCGCGCCAGTCAACGCGCGAAAGCAGATTTGAATTCAGCAGTTGATGACGTGATGCACTGAATGTTCTAATCACACCGGTGTGATCGTACGCTTCAGAGACCGGCCAAGACTGATCACACCGGTGTGATCGTACGCTTCAGAGACCGGCCAAGACTGATCACACCGGTGTGATCGTACGCTTCAGGGACCGCCAAGACTGATCACACGGTGTGATCGTACGCTTCAGGGACCGGCCAAGACTGATCACACCGGTGTGATCGTACGCTTCAGGGACCGGCCAAGACTGATCACACGGTGTGATCGTACGCTTCAGTGACCGGCCAAGACTGATCACACCGGTGTGATCGTACGCTTCAGGGACCGGCCAAGACTGATCACACCGGTGCGATCGTACGCTTCAGGGACCGGCCAAGACTGATCACACCGGTGCGATCGTACGCTTCAGGGACCGGCCAAGACTGATCACACCGGTGTGATCGTACGCTTCAGGGACCGGCCAAGACTGATCACACCGGTTAAACCATTGTAGTGGTTTAAACTGATTTTGATGCTTGACTAGTGTTCCAGAATTAAATGTTGGGTTTCCATTTTGGGACTAATATGACCTCTAATTTTACTCTACCAGTATGACCCACAGTTTCAGATCATCAAACAAATTTAAATATTGATCAAAGATAACACAAGTAAACACAACATGCCGATTTTAAATGAAGGGTTTTTGTTATGAATGGAAAACAAAATCCAAACCCACATGGCCCTGTGTGAAAAAGTGTTTGCCCCACACCCCCTATTAAAACATAACTGTGGTTTATCACACCTGAGTTCAGTTTCTCTAGCAACATCCAGGCCTGATTATTGCCACACCTGTTCGCAATCAAGAAATCACTTAAATAGGACCTGCCTGACAAAGTGAAGTAGACCAAAAGATCCTCAAAAGCTACACATCATGTTGAGATCCAAAGAAATTCAGGAACAAATGACAAAGAAAGTAATTGAGATCTATCAGTCTGGAAAAGGTTATAAAGCCATTTCTAAAGCTTTGAGACTCCAGCGAACCACAGTAAGAGCCATTATCCACAAATGGCGAAAACATGGAACAGTGGTGAACATTCCCAGGAGTGGCCGGCCGACCAAAATTACCCCAAGAGCGCAGCGACAACTCATCCATGAGGTCACAGAAGACCCCACAACAACATCTAAATAACTGCAGGCCTCACTTACCTCAGTTAAGGTCAGTGTTCATGACTCCACCATAAGAAAGAGACTGGGCAAAAATGGCCTGCATGGCAGAGTTCCAAGACCAAAACCGCTGCTGAGCAAAAGAACATAAAAGCTCATCTCAGTTTTGCCAGAAAACATCTTGATGATCCCCAAGACTTTTGGGAAAATACTCTGTGGACTGACGAGACAAAAGTTGAACTTTTTGAAAGGTGTGTCCATTACATCTGGCGTAAAAGTAACACAGCATTTCAGAAAAAAAGAACATCATACCAACAGTAAAATATGGTGGTGGTAGTGTGATGGTCTGGGGCTGTTTTGCTGCTTCAGGACCTGGAAGACTTGCTGTGATAAATGGAACCATGAATTCTGCTGTCTACCAAAAAAACCTGAAGGACAATGTCCAGCCATCTGTTCGTGACCTCAAGCTGAGCGAACTTGGGTTCTGCAGCAGGACAATTATCCAAAACACACCAGCAAATCCACCTCTGAATGGCTGAAGAAAAACAAAATGAAGACTTTGGAGTGGCCTAGTCAAAGTCCTGACCTGAATCCTATTGAGATGCTGTGGCATGACCTTAAAAGGCGGTTCATGCTCGAAAACCCTCCAATGTGGCTGAATTACACAACAATTCTGCCAAGATGAGTGGGGCCAAAATTCCTCCACAGCGCTGCAACAGAATCATTGCAAGTTATCGCAAATGCTTGATGGCAGTTGTTGCTGCTAAGGGTGGCCCAACCAGTTATTAGGTTTAGGGGGCAAGCACTTTTTCACACAGGGCCATGTGGGTTTGGATTTTGTTTCCCTTCATAAATAAAAAACTTCATTCAAAAATGCATGTGTTGTGCTTACTTGTGTTATCTTTGATTAATATTTAAATTTGTTTGATGATCTGAAACATTAAAGTGTGGCAAACATGCAAAAAAATAAAAAATCAGGAAGGGGGCCAACACTTTTTCACACCACTGTATATACAGGTGCATCTCAAAAAATTAGAATGTCGTGGAAAAGTTCATTTATTTCAGTAATTCAACTCAAATTGTGAAACTCGTGTATTAAACAAATTCAATGCACACAGACTGAAGTAGTTTACGTCTTTGGTTCTTTTAATTGTGATGATTTAGGCTCACATTTAACAAAAACCCACCAATTCACTATCTCAACAAATTAGAATACTTCATAAGACCAATAAAAAAAAAACATTTTTAGTGAATTGTTGGCCTTCTGGAAAGTATGTTCATTTACTGGATATGTACTCAATACTTGGTAGGGGCTCCTTTTGCTTTAATTACTGCCTCAATTCGGCGTGGCATGGAGGTGATCAGTTTGTGGCACTGCTGAGGTGGTATGGAAGCCCAGGTTTCTTTGACAGTGGCCTTCAGCTCATCTGAATTGTTGGGTCTGGTGTCTCTCATCTTCCTCTTGACAATACCCCATATATTCTCTATTGGGTTCAGGTCAGGGGAGTTTGCTGGCCAATCAAGCACACCAACACCATGGCCATTAAACCAGCTTTTGGTACCTTTGGCAGTGTGGGCATGTGCCAAGTCCTGCTGGAAAAATGAAATCAGCATCTCCATAAAGCTTGTCAGCAGAAGGAAGCATGAAGTGCTCTAAAATGTCCTGGTAGATGGCTGCGTTGACTGTGGACTTCAGAAAACACAGTGGACCAACACCAGCAGATGTGGCAGCCCAAATCATCACTGACTGTGGAAACTTCACACTGGACTTCAAGCAACATGGATTCTATGCCTCTCACTCTTCCTCCAGACTCTGGGACCAGAAAGTTGTAGAAAGTCAACCATCACTGCAGCCCTCCACCAGTCGGGGCTTTATGGCAGAGTGGCCCGACGGAAGCCTCTCCTCAGTGCAAGACACATGAAAGCCTGCATGGAGTTTGCTAAAAAACACCTGAAGGATTCTCTGGTCTGATGAGACCAAGATAGAACTTCTTGGCCTTAATTCTAAGCGGTATGTGTGGAGAAACCAGGCACTGTCATGACCTGCTCCCTACAGTCCCAACAGTGAAGCATGGTGGTGGCAGCATCATGCTGTGGGGGTGTTTTTCAGCTGCAGGGACAGGACGACTGGTTGCAATCGAGGGAAAGATGAATGCGGCCAAGTACAGGGATTTCCTGGACGAAAACCTTCTCCAAAGTGCTCAGGACCTCAGACTGGGCCGAAGGTTTACCTTCCAACAAGACAATGACCCTAAGCACACAGCTAAAATAACGAAGGAGTGGCTTCACAACAACTCCGTGACTGTTCTTGAATGGCCCAGCCAGAGCCCTGACTTAAACCCAATTGAGCATCTCTGGAGAGACCTAAAATGGCTGTCCACCAACGTTTACCATCCAACCTGACAGAACTGGAGAGGATCTGCAAGGAGGAATGGCAGAGGATCCCCAAATCCAGGTGTGAAAAACTTGTTGCATCTTTCCCAAAAAGACTCATGGCTGTATTAAATCAAAAGGGTGCTTCTACTAAATACTGAGCAAAGGGTCTGAATACTTAGGACCATGTGATATTTCAGTTTTTCTTTTTTAATAAATCTGCAAAAATGTCAACAATTCTGTGTTTTTCTGTCAATATGGGGTGCTGTGTGTACATTAATGAGGGAAAAAAATGAACTTAAATGATTTTAGCAAATGGCTGGAATATAACAAAGAGTGAAAAATGTAAGGGGGTCTGAATACTTTCCGTACCCACTGTATAAGCTGGTTTGCCAACCGACAATAAAACACCAAAATAGACGAAGTAGTAATGGCAGACCGGAAGCGTTAGCATTAGCCGTTACACTTTTCGGCTAATGGTTGCAGGCTTGCCTTTAATGGCTTTGGTTGTACGGTGAGAGTGAGTCCTCTTTTTCTTCTCTATTAGTTGATTTTTGCTGTCATGTGTTCTCTGCGTTGTGTTATTTTGATGTTAATAATAAAAGATTTTCCACACAAATCTGGTTGTGCCAAAGGTGATTTAATTGCAGCGCCTTCTCTCTCTCTCCTCTCTGTGCGATAAAACACACAAACAGACAAGCACTGTTATCTGCCACAATTATATAGGTATAATTATACATACATACCTATATATAAATACATACACATTTAATTGAAATGTTAGCCGCTAACACATCTCTCACTCGTGACGTACACACCAGGACGCCATTTCACACAATATACTATTCACCCATTAACAGCACTCAAATAAACTTCATTTAACCGATTGATAACTCAAACTAATAGTCAAATATAACATCACATGAAATACTTTTTCACAGTTGATCATTTAAACATGAAATGAACACCTATAAAACAGTTTAACATCAGATGAACGGAGCTCATGAAATCGTACCTCTCCTCTCTAGTGGCATTGCAGGAAAGAGGACGAACTCTGCTCGAGCTGTGAATTGAACCTCTCACCTACGTATGACGTGCATACTGTGACTATTACCTTTAATAAGAGCGCAGAACCTTCTTTAAAAAAAAAAAAAAAATACCCCCTAACAAATAATAATTAATAATAAAATAAAATAAAGTAAATAACAAAAATTTATAATCTGGTGTAACAGCATAACCCTGCTACACCTTAAAAGATCCTAGAAATAATAATAAATAAATAAATAAAAAAGGATGTATAGAATTTTGTAATCTTTTTCTTATGGAAATTTCCTGTAAGTTGTATATCCCCTGTATTTTTTCCCTTCTTTCTTTTTTTTTTTGTTTGTTCCTTTGATGCTATTATGAATGTAACCGATAATAGTTGAAAACACTGTGATCCTCTTTATATGTATGTTGTGTTACTGTTCTTGTTATACAATAAAACAAATAATTACTAAATAATAACTAAAACCAAACTTATTTAACAAACAAACACTTGAACGTGCATCAGCGTGATAAATACATAGGAAGTCAAAACCCATTTTGGAAACAAATATTAGAAGTGTAATGTAATAATTTAGTTTGTCTCGCGTCTCATTAGATTAGATGGAGGGGGCGGGGTTTGTGACTATACTGAGTCCAGCCGCCTGGAGGCGCTCGAGACGCTCTGCTTCACTCTGCAGCGCTCGTGAGGATCACTCGGTGTGCGCATGCGCGAGGGACTGAGAGCTGTATGGTGAGGGTGAGTCCTCTTTTTCTTCTCTTTCTTATCTATTAATTGCTTTTTGGTGTCGTGCATGGATTATTTATTGTAATTAAGTTATTATAAATTGCAGTTTGCAAATGTTGTCGAGCATAATGTCAGCTTCTTGCATGAATAGCACTGGAGTAAATGACGTGATGCTATTTTTTCTGTGTTCATATGGTTTAATTAAATTTAAAAGGGTTAAAATGTAAAAATAAATATGCAAATTAATTGCATACATTCTCTTTTTTTGTGGACCAAGTCTAAAATTTCTGGTTTTAATTAATTTTGAGAGAATATTTGGGGGATTATTGCAAAAATGTGGTGTAACCGTAAAAACCTTGTACCAAAAAAGTGATCTTATTTAAAAAAAGGTGAAATTCTCAATAAAACACCAGATCAACTAGTTTGGCATAATCGTACATTAGTACTATTTAATAGTAAATAAAAGTAAATGGAGCACCATTGTTCTTAATATTATAATTAATTTGGGGAATTATGGGAGTCAAGTCAAATTCCTTGAGTGTCAAGGTGGTGTAACCACCATTCAAGGAGCCATTTTTTTAATATTTTGTAAGAAGGTCATGTGACAGGAAATTATATCACAGAGAAGGACCTCTGGTGATACTAGCTGCTGCATGCAAAGGTTAGTAACTCTCTTTAAATTGTGAGATAAATTGACATTTTTAGGGTATGGTCAGGTATTGTTAGGTATACATGTCAAATGGTATGACCTCAAAAATACATTGATAATTATTATGAAAATGAATATTAACTTTAAAAATTACATTTGAAATATTTCCACCAAGGCCATGTACTTACATCGGTGTCCATGATAATGCATGTCAAATTTGATTTTAAATTGAAATGTCAAGTGGTGTAACCGGTTAGACCATTTGACTCCTTTTACAAGCCTTTCTGTTATTGGCCAATTTAGTCAAATATCACTAGTTTATGATGCTGATTAAAGATGTAATATAAACTAACTTACTATTTGAAACTATTTTCAAGTGTTAAATGTTATATTTTTGAGAAAGTTGTTCTTTATCTACAACTTTATTATTAAAGCTCTGTAAGTCTAGGATAATCACATTGACTCTATTGCGAAAAAGGCCCAGCAGAGGCTGTATTTCCTCCGCCAGCTAAGGAAGTTCAACCTGCCTCAGGAGCTGCTGAAACAATTCTACTCTGCCATCATCGAGTCTGTCCTATGTTCTTCTATAACTGTTTGGTTTGGTTCAGCTACCAAAACAGACATCAGAAGACTACAACGGACAGTCAGGACTGCTGAGAGGATTATCGGTGCCCCTCTGCCCAGCCTCCAAGAACTTTACACCTCCAGAGTGAGGAAAAGGGCTAAGAAAGTCACTCTGGACCCCACCACAGCCTCACTTCTCTTTGTACTGTTGCTCTCTGTACCGCCCTCTGCCGGCGCTACAGATCTGAGCACAAAAACAGCCAGACACAAGAACAGTTTTCCCCCCGATCCGTATCCCCCTCTGAACAACACATAACACACCCTGGTACTGTACATCTGTAAATAACTCATCAAACCTTCATCTGTACATAGGACACATGCACATTCTCAGTTTGTCTTCTATGGACATTTTCTTTCTGTATATTTTTATTTTTTATTACTATTGTTATTCTTAATTATTGCCTATTTTCTTCATTATTAGTGTTCTTTATTACCTTAATTATATGTTGTCTCGGTTTACACTGTTGTCTGTTTGTACTTTCTGTACTGGAAGCTCCTAACACCAAGACAAATTCCTTGTGTGTGCAAACCCACTTGGCAATAAAGCTCTTCTAATTCTGATTCTGATAAAATAATTATGTTGCACAACAGTGTTTTTGAAATGTTTGGGCTGGCTTTAATGCATATTTCTATTCCATTCACTTAACATTTTAAAGGAATAGTTCACCCAAGAATGAAAATTACCACCTGATTTACTCACCTTCAAGCCATCCAAGGTGCATATGACTTTCTTTTGTTCTTTCAGACAAATACAATCAGCATTAAATAAAAAAAAATAAAAAATGACCTGGCTCTTCCAAGCATTATAATGGCAGTGAATGGGTGGTATTCAATAGTCCAATAGAAGTCCAATAAACTGCGTTCATCCATCATAAAAAAGTGCTCCAGGTGGCCCCGGGGGTTAATAAAGGCCTCCTGAAGCAAATCAATGTGCTTTTGTAAGCAAAATATCCATATCTAAAACTTTATAAACCGTAATTTCTACACTGTAAAAAAAATCCCGTAAATTTACGGTAAAAAACTGGCAGCTGTTGTTGCCAGAATTTTACCGTAAAAAATATGGTAGCAACGTTTTAGGGTTTACCGATTTAACTTAATTTACACTTTAATTTACAATTAATACAATTAAAATTTACAATTAAAAAACTTTTTTCTTTAACTGATTTAATGTTACTATACTATGGGATCAGATTCCCGCCTAAAGTATTGCAGTCACGGATAAAAAAATAAGAATCGTGAAAACAAAATTTAAAAACGCAAGTAAAAATATATTGCACAAGATTTAAAAATGAAAGCAAAGTTTTCAGAATAGCAAGCAATGGTCACGGATCGAAAAATAACAAGCGTAAATAAAAAAAATTATAAAGCATTTTTTTTAAATAATAAGCATGAATCAAAACTTTAAACACATTTAAAATCATATTGCACAAAATTGAAATATTAATGCAAAATTATCTAACGTGCACACAAAATCATGTTTTCCTTGGTTATATTTCTCAGTTTTTTCTGCTCTCAGAAATTTTCTGCTCATATTTAAATTTTTTGTATGCGTATGCTGCTTTTCCCTTCGTGCTTGTTTCCACGTTCTGCGCTTGCTTTTCCAAATGTTGCGGTTAAAGTTTCACGTAAATCAGCGGCGGGCTCAAGCATCATCATTGGTCTCCACTAGTACTTGATTGACAGCTCCTCCTCAGCCAATCAGTCAAAGAGGGGCAGTGACGTCACTCTAGTGCGCCTCATTAGCTGCCGATGCTCAGTGTTCTGTTCACTTGTACAGGTGAAAATGGATTAGTCAGCTGGGAAACATATTTCCGTACAGGACACTGTTATATGTGTCTGTCTGTCACTGCTGTACGCCTGCCTGGCGATCCGTTAACTTTAAATGAGTAAATTGGTAAATTAATTATGAATGAATGAATGTAATGTTTTTGCATTGACTAGGCTAGATTTGACTACTGATCAATGAAAGCGATAGTGTTACAGAGGAGACATGATGTCACATGATGAACCAAAGCTCACCACAAGCAGAGAAGGCCAATACTAATATAGAAGGTGCACAATGTCATTCACACAAACACTAAACACCATCATGGTGACACTCATAAAACTGAAATATGCAATAAACATTAATTTAACAACATTAGATGTAACAACCCTAATAAACATAACCAATAAGAAAAAACTAAGAAGAAACAGTTATTTCAAAGAAAAAACATCAAATTTGAAATGCAATGCAGGGAATTTTGGGAATGTCAATTTACGTTTTTTTCCCTGTAAATTATAGTCTTGCAAAAACGCTATTTTACAGTAAAATTGTCTGAAATGTCTATTACAGTTTTTTACTGTATATAGTGGGGGAACTTACAGTTAACCATTTAACAGGTTTTACTGTAGTATTTTCAAAAACTTTTATCGTTAAAATCACTGTAATTTTTTACAGCGTAGCTTCCGCTAAATGCTGTACACACGTTCACGAGAGTGACGTTCCAGCGGATGATGTAAGACGTAGGCGTAGTATAAGCTCTGGTGAGAAGTGACGAATATGGAATCGTAGAGGAGAGAGCAAAACAAAACACTGGTCACAAATTAGAAGTACAAAATGAGGATTTGTAAAAAAATAAATGTTGAAGGATTTCGATATAAGCCAAGAGGAGATTGGTTTTCCTTTGCTGTAAACAAAACTTGGTTCTCGCGAGACTAGCATATTCTCACCAGTGCTTACGCTACGTCTACGTCCTACAAGTACTGAACCTGAACGCAAGTACAACAGATAGCAGAAGCTATTACGGTTTATTAAGTTTTAATATATTTAAGCCTTTAGATATTAAAAATAAAATTACCTTTTCCTGATTCAAATACAATCAGCAGACAACAAAAGTTGTTGATAAAATATAAAAACGATAATGTATTAATAAACAAAGGTAACATTTAATCAACAATTACATTTAATCAGCAAATACAAAAACAAGATAAGTAAAAGTGAAAACTAATGAGCTGGATCTCTCTCCTACTGACTTACAAGTATGGATGGATATCTGTAAGGTTTTAATGGTGTTACTATTCTTATATTCCTGCTTATTAAACATACTGAACATAATATGAAACCCATAAGAAAGCACAATGATATAATATAAAACATGAAGCAAAATGGTATACGGTACAGAAATAAAACTTTTTGACTTGTTATTTGGGGAGGAACTCCATCTTTGAGTTGATCTTTTACTTTTAGTCATTTAGCAGACACTTTTATCCAAAGCGACTTACAAATAAGGAAAAGTAACCAAAACTAAAGTCAAAACTCTGTAAATACTATATACACACATTTAAGAAAATAAAGAAATTAAATAAAATTGACAAATGCATACAACATTTCAATACTAAGCATTTACATGAAAAAAAAAGTAAGCTAAAAACAATTCAAAATATTAAAACAACAAAAGGTATGAGTATAATAATACTTCTAACATAACACTAAGCCAAACACCAAAAAACAACTACATGTGTATGTACAGCCACACACACACAAAACAAAAAAAATTAATATATATATTATTTCATTTCCATGTAGTATGGAGTACTAAAATAACCTATACAGACATAAACACTGAGCCAAGCACACGTTTTAAAACAACAACAACAGCTTACTTACACATAGCAAGAAATGGTTATAAAAACTGAAACAGAAGTGAAACAAGTAGAAGGAAGAGTAAAAATAAAAAGCGATACTTATATCCTTTGCCGGTGTCCCTGCCCAGTGGAGTCTCACGGTAGAGTCGATGGTCTTTACACTCTTCGGTCTTCACACGAGGAGGACTTTACATGACCGCTGCCGCGGTATAATATCCTTTTTAATAACCGTCTAACAAATCACTATTTGAATTCAGCTGGACCCACTTTCCAGTTTATCACAAAAATGGCCAAGCAAGCGCCCTACACTGACAAGATACGCGATACATGATGAGACCAAACGCGATTTCAGCACGTCTCAACACAGTAAACAAAATAAGCGTTTCCTAGCAACGGCAACTGATTAAACACTAATGAGACAAGTAAATACACTTACGAGCTGATTTTAACTTCCTCTGATAGACTGCTTCTCTTAAACACTATTTCTTTACACTGCCTTCTGCTGGCGCTTAAACCCACTTTCCTGATCTGAATCTGAGTTGAATCTGCTGGTTTTGAAGATGAAGATGAACTTTATTCACTGTGAAAACTTTAGATAATGTTTCTTTGTCTTGTCACTTGTAATGACTGGTTAGGACAGATTTATCCTGATGATATTTTATTGCTTGATGCATTATTGTGTCACATTTGGTGAGGAAGCAGCATCAGATCTAAAAGTGCTGGATCTGAAGATGATCTACTTACTGTGATAGTTTATTGTATGTCTGTGTAGATTAGATGAATGACTGAAACACTTCCCACATGCAGTGCAGTGATACGGTTTCTCTCCAGTGTGAATCCTCTCGTGTGTTTTCAGATGTCCTAACTGACTGAATCTCTTGTCACAGTGTGAACACTTGTAAGGTTTCTCTCCAGTGTGAATCCTCTCGTGCTGTTTTAAACAGTCTAATGTAGTAAAAGTCTTCTCACACTCAAAGCACATGTACTCTCTTACGTCAGTATGCATTTTCTGATGTCTTTTCAAATTGTGTAGATGTGAAAAACTCTTTCCACACAAATGACATGAATGTGGTTTCTCCTTTGTATGAACTCTCAGGTGTTTCTTCAGGTCTGAAGCTCTCAAAAATGTTTTTTCGCATTGATCACATGTGTACAGTTTCTCTCTAGTGTGGATGTTCATGTGATGCTTAAAGTTTGATGAGTGTGAGAAACTCTTCCCGCACTGATCACAAGTGAATGGTTTCTCTCCAGTATGAACTCTCATATGCTCCGTAAGGTGCCTTTTTAATCTGAAACTCTTCCCGCACTGATCACATGTGTGCAGTTTCTCTCCAGTGTGGATCCTCTCATGTGTTTTCAGATTTGATAACTGACTGATTCTCTTGTCACAGTGTGAACACTTGTAAGGTTTCTCTCCAGTGTGAATCCTCTCATGCTGTTTTAAACAGTCTGCTGTAGTAAAAGTCTTCTCACACTCAAAGCACATGTACTCTCTCACAGCAGTGTGTATTTTCTGATGTATTTTTAAACTTTGTAGTAAAGGAAAACTCTTTCCACACACATGGCATGAATGTGGTTTCTCCTTTGTATGAACTCTCAGGTGTTTCTTCAGGTATGAAGCTCTCAAAAATGTTTTCCCGCATTGATCACATGTGTACAGTTTCTCTCTAGTGTGGATGTTCATGTGATCCTTAAAGTTTGATGAGTGTGAGAAACTCTTCCCGCACTGATCACAAGTGAATGGTTTCTCTCCAGTATGAACTGTCATGTGTCGCTCAAGAAGACATTTGCGTGTGAAACTCTTTCCACACTGAGTGCAGGTGAAAGATTTCTTGGCTCTTCTTTTCTTTAAATCTTTCTGTTTGGTTTTTTCTCCACTTCTGGCATGATTTTTCTCCTCAAATTCACTCAATTCTTCTTTCTCCTCATTGTCTTCAATCAACTCTGAAACAAAAGTAAAAACAGTAAATTTGTCATGTCATCGATGATGTGGTTAAGTATTTTCATTGTTTAGTCTGATGATTGTGAGATTTCATTAATTGTTTTGTCTATAAGGGATAAGAGGCAGTGTTTATGAAAACTAAAGGTTTATGGGATGTTGTTGTGAAGTAGTTTGGTAAAACACTACTTGTTGTATTTGTGCTGGTCAGATAAAGTCTGAGCATTGAAACATGCAACTAGGATTTTTCAATAAACTTTGCTCCTTTTTATCATCATCACTTCGTCTCCTGCTTCTGCTCTTCTCTGGCTTTGCTCAGTCAACTTCTTGGTTGAGAAAAGACTGTTAATACAGTTTGGTACCAGACAAGACTTGATGTTAATGTGTTTTGGGTATCAACTACCCTGCTGACTATTTGTTCAGATACCAGACAAAATGTATATTTTCTGACAGGATTTGGCATCCGGGACTGGATCTTAACTATCTGCCGTAGAGGCTCAAACTAGGGGTGGGCGATAAGACAAAAATATCATATCACAATTTTTTTTTGTTTGTTAATCAGCAACCCTCACTATACCCCACAGACTCAAGCCGCATTGCCTTTGTTTGTTCACTACTCACCGGGAAGGCGTTAGAGTGGGTTACCGCTGTTTGGAAGATGGATGGCTCAGCTTTCCCCACCTTCGACACATTTCTCCAACAATTCCACAATGTATTTGAACATTCAGCCGAGGGGAGGAGTGCTGGTGACCAACTGCTAATTCTCTCACAAGGAGGAAAGGCTGCTGCAGAGTATGCTCTACCTTTTCGAACCCTCGCGGCTCAAACGAACTGGGTGGAGGACACATTAAAGCTCTTGTTCTGGAGAGGTTTGAATCTGGAGTTACAGTCGGAATTAGCCTGTCGAGATGAGGGGAGGAGTTTGAGTGAATTCATTGATCTAGCTATCCAGATTGACAATCTGATCCGTTCACGACACTCCACTCGGACCACACCCCGTTACCTGCCCGAAACTACCACCACGGCCGAACCCATGCAGTTGGGATTCACTCACATAACGCCAGAGGAACGGGAACGCCGCATGCAGAATCAACTATGCCTCTATTGCGGTCAAGCAGGACATGTGAAGATCTCCTGTCCAGTCCGTCCCTCGACTAATTCTCGATCGGTGAGTGATCATGTGACAACCTCTCCATCAAGCATTACGCTTCCAGTCAGAATAATCATTCAAGACAAAGTAACCACTACCACTGCATTGATAGATTCTGGAGCAGCAGGCAATTTTGTGTCGCATGAATTCGCTCAGCAACATAAACTGAAACTGACCCCCTGTAACTCTCCCATGGCAGTTGAGGCGCTAGACGGCTGCCCTCTTGGAGAGGGGAGAGTGTCCCACATCACGGAGAAAGTCAAGTTGCTGATCGGAGCTCTTCACTCTGAATTCATTAAATTCTACGTCATTCACTCACCGAATCACTCTATCATCCTCGGATTACCCTGGCTGCGCACACACAATCCTCACATCTCCTGGAGAGAGGGGCAGATCCTTCAATGGGGCGCTATGTGTCAAGAATGCTGTCTTCCTAGAATTCCCAAAGTCTCTACCATACCATTGTCTCCAACCATTCAGAATGCAACTCACACCAACCTGCCCGCCGAATACTCTGATCTCGCCGAAGCATTCAGTAAGAAAAAGGCATCTCAACTCCCAACTCACCGCTCAGTCGATTGTGCATAGATTTGATGCCGGGCACCCCTCCGCCAAAGGTAGAATCTTTCCGTTATCTCAACCTGAGTCTGAAGCAATGAGACAATATATCGAAGAAGAGCTAGCTAAAGGTTTCATCAGACCATCAACCTCACCGGCCTCAGCCGGATTCTTCTTCGTGAAGAAAAAGGATGGAGGACTTCGACCATGCATCGACTATCGCGGCCTGAATGATATCACTGTTAAGTTCCGCTATCCTTTGCCACTGGTTCCAGCCGCACTAGAACAGCTTCGTCAGGCCAAATTCTACACCAAGCTCGATCTACGTAACGCCTACAATCTGATCCGCATCCGAGAGGGGGATGAATGGAAAACCGCATTCTCCACCACTAGTGGGCACTATGAATACCGGGTTATGCCCTTTGGCCTTGCAAACAGTCCGTCAGTATTTCAGTCCTTCATGAATGACATCTTCCGCGACATGCTGGACAGATGGGTGATAGTCTATATCGACAACATACTGATATATTCCAACACCCGAGAGGAACACATCCACCATGTCAGGTCAGTGCTGAAACGTCTCCTGCAATACCAACTCTACGCCAAAGCTGAGAAGTGTGAGTTCCATCAGACCAGCATCTCATTCCTCGGATACATTATCAGCCAGGAGGGTGTAGCAATGGACGAGAAGAAGGTAAAGGCAGTACTAGAATGGCCAAAGCCCCAGACAGTCAAAGAATTACAACGTTTCCTAGGGTTCGCTAACTTCTACAGGCGATTTATCAGAGATTTCAGTAAGATCGCTGCACCATTAACAGCCATGACGAAACGTCACTCGGCTCGATTGAATTGGTCACCAGAGTCACACCAGGCATTCGAGGAACTTAAAACTCGATTCACTTCTGCACCCATCCTTCGACACCCTGATCCAGAGAAAGAATTCATTGTGGAAGTCGACGCTTCAAATACAGGAGTAGGCGCAATTCTGTCCCAACGTCACGGCTCACCAGCCAAAATGTACCCATGTGCATTTTTCTCCCGCAAACTCACAGCCACCGAACAGAATTACGACGTAGGCAATCGGGAGCTTCTAGCAATGAAATTAGTGCTTGAAGAGTGGCGGCATTGGCTGCAGGGAGCTACTCACCCATTCATTGTTCTCACCGATCACAAGAATCTGGAGTATCTGCCTTCAGCTAAGCGTCTAAACCCTCGACAGGCCAGGTGGGCACTATTCTTTACAAGGTTTCGATTCACTGTGACATACCGGCCAGGCACCAAGAACACCAAAGCCGACGCTCTCTCTCGCCAAACTGAGAAGGTAAATCAGACCAGTAACAACGACAACATAATTCCCGAGAAGATTCTTGTAGCACCGGTACAATGGGATATCATGACTGAGATTGAGCAACTGAATCTTCAAAATCCACGTATGTTCCTGAATGCCTGAGACCGCGACTGATTACCCAAGTTCATACATCACCCAGTTCAGGTCACCCCGGAATCAATGCCACTGCTAATCTGCTCAAGAACCGCTTCTGGTGGCCTTCACTACTCACCGACACAACCAAATTTGTACAGAATTGCACCACATGCAACACCTCCAAATCCCCCAGGCAACTTCCAGCCGGTCTGCTAAATCCACTTCCCACACCACGCCGACCTTGGTCCCATATAGCTATTGACTTCATCACCGATCTACCCAATTCTCAAGGCAATACCACCATACTTACCATAGTTGACCGATTCTCCAAAGCATGCCGTCTAATCCCTCTATCTAAACTGCCCACTTCCCTTGAAACTGCTGAATTACTCTGCAACCACGTGTTCCACTTCTATGGCCTACCAGACGACATTGTATCCGACCGTGGTCCCCAATTCACTTCAAGAGTGTGGTCCGCCTTCTTCAAACATCTGAATGTCAATATCAGCCTTACATCTGGCTACCATCCTCAATCCAACGGTCAGACAGAACGCATGAATCAAGAAGTTATATGGTTTCTCAGATAATACTGTCAACAACACCAAACTGATTGGAGCAGATACTTATTCTGGGCAGAATATGCACAAAATTCCCTGATAAAACCCGCCACAGGAATGACCCCCTTCAAATGCATTCTGGGCTTCCAACCTCCCATGTTCCCCTGGTCAGGAGAACCCACCGACCTACCATCCATCACCGACTGGCTGACCACAGTGAGGAGGTCTGGGACCGGGCTCATACTCATCTTCTTCATGCCGTAAGACGACAAGTTCATCAAGCCAACCGACATCGACGCCCGAGCCCCGAATACGCACCTGGCCAATGGGTATGGCTCTCAACCAGAGATCTACGTCTTCGACTCCCATGTAGAAAGCTCAGTCCCAGATATGTGGGTCCATTCAAAATTTCTAGACAAATAACCCCAGTATCATTTCGTTTGGAATTGCCCTCTAATTATCGTATTTCTCCCACATTTCATGTATCACTTCTCAAACCCGCTGGTGGTCCAAGAGGAGAGACGGAGGAGGGAGCCCAGCCGCAGACCCCCCTGCCTTTCTTGGTGGACGGCGAGGAGGCCTACAGAGTGCACGAGTTGCTAGACTCCAGACGCCGGGGCGGCACCCTCCAGTATCTGGTTGACTGGGAGGGGTTCGGTCCGGAGGAACGTTCCTGGGCCAACGCAGGAGATATCCTAGACCCTACACTCACTGAGGAGTTTCACCGGATGCATCCGGAGAAACCGGCCCCTCGACCTCGGGGAAGACCCCGGCGTCGCTTGCTTCCTCGCGTCAGGAGCCGCTCGCAGGGGGAGGGCTCTGTGACAGAGGAGGCTCCCGTACCGCCTCCTCCGCACCACCAGAGGGAACCATCACCTGAATATTAGTCAGTTGCCATTCGGACTCCATTCCACAGTTTCCCTCATACCTGGGACTGATCAATCATCCACACCTGTACCTCATTTACACACACACATATAAACCACACACACACACGGACTAGTTGCGAAGTCTTGATTTGCCCTGCTGTCATTTCTGAGCGTTATACCCGTGTTTACTTTCTTGTTTTCTGACCTTGGACTGTTTGCTCGTTATTCTGATCGTTTGCCGCCTGCCCCGACTTGGATTGTGTTTATTGGACTGTGATTGTTTGCCGCCTGCCCTGATCTCTCGCCTGTGTTCGACTCTGTCTCTGCCTTGCCTCTACTGTTCTGCCTTGCCGGTGTTTGACCCTGTACTGCCTGACTATTCTCAATAAAACTGCAAATGGATCCAAACTTCCCTGTGTCATCACAGTATGACATAAAAAAGTAAACAAAGATAAAAATCGTTGTCATTATTTTATCTTTATTAAAAATAGGAGCAAAGATACACATTACAAATAAACATAATACAAATAAAACAAACAATGCTTTATTTTCCAAGTACAGTAGGTGTATTTAGCAGTAGCATTCGAGAAATTGAATTAACAAATATAAAAAGTGAAACACTATATACTTATACACTATATACATCAATTGTACATTGATTCTTATTAAAGCAACTGTATTAAAGTTCTTCAGTCAAGAGCAGTGAGTGATTTTTCTTTGTGTTTTATTAACAATTAAAAGAATAGTTCACCCAAAAATATCATGTCTATCAATTCTGTCATAGTGTTTTATTTACTCACTCTCAGGTTGTTTTAAGCCTGAATTCATTTCTTTTTTTCTTTTGAACGTTATCTATTTGATAATTTATATTATTAAATTCAATGGGATGTTGGAAACTCAGAAGCGAAGACCAGGAGACTCTTGGGTATCTTCATGTGCAGCAGTCATCAAAAGTCTAACTAAGGCAGTGTTACATTGTAGATTATATACGTTTAGGGGGCAGTGCATAAAAATGGAGACAAAGCACCTGGGTGACGACCTTAAACAAAGCATGCAAATTAAGTATTCAGATATAGCAACTTTCCCATTACACCAGTCCTAATCAAATCAGCATAACTCCTAAAATACTGGGGCAGAGGCACCAAGAGCCATTACAAACAAAAGGTGAGAGTCTGAGTAATCTGGCTCATTTGACTTACAATAAGAGAACAGGAACTGACAGGAACCTCTTGCTACAAACTATGCTTGAGAGAATAATTTGTCTGAAGTCATCATATTTACCTTAAATGTTAAATACATTGTACTTCACTATAGTTTTCATGCTTTTCATGCACAGTATACTGAGAACTGCAGCTGATAAAATAGTACCATAATACGATATTTCTCCAAAAGCAGATCATGGAGACATTTTTATTGTCCATGATCAAAAATCGTCAAATTGCACACCCCTAACTCGAACTAACATACATTTTGTTAAAAAAAAAAAAAGTATCCAGTTCATAGGAAGTGTCCCTTATTATTTAATGCTTCAGCAAATCATTATAAATTAAATTATTCAACAGCTCTAGAGATTTTTCCTGTTGCAACAAACCAAAATATAAAACTGCCTGAAACTTTATAACCGTCAGCATTATTAATAAAAGAATAAACACCAACCTGTTTGTTGTTCAGTATCTTCAGTGTGTTTGATTCTGCAGGGTTCTGGATCTCTCATCTTCTCTCTCTCCTCTTTAATAAACTCAGTCTTTGCAGATTTCAGCTCTTCCTGATGCTCTGATGCTCGTCTTCACTTGTAAACTGATGGGAATATTCCAGCATTTATTGCTGAATTACTGAATGTGTGATTGTTGTGGGAGGAGCTTCACTGATGATGTGATTGTTGTGGGAGGAGCTTCACTGATGATGAGATTGTTGTGGGAGGAGCTTCACTAAACATGAATTTCTGTGTGGAAAAGCCAAAATAAACAAATCAAAGAGCCATTAAGTGTTATCACTTTGTAAATCATTACATTATTATATTATATTACAGTAGCGAACCATAACTCTTGAACCTTGGCCCTCTCCCTCTACCCTCGTCGGTGGAAAAAGTAAACTACCACAGCACTCGCATAGTTTTCCATTAACTTACATTGTATTTGTCCCAAATTATTGTTAATGTACAGTTGAGGTCAAAAGTTTACACCCCCTTGCAGAATCTGCAAAATGTTAATTATTTTAACAAAATAAGAGAGATGATACAAAATGCATGTTATTGTTTATTTTGTACTGACCTGAATAAGATATTTCACATAAAAGATGTTTACATATAGTCCACAAGAGAAAATAGTTGAATTTATAAAAATGACCCTGTTCAAAAGTTTACACCCCCTTGATTCTTAATACTGTGTTGTTAGCTGAATGATCCACAGCTGTGTTTTTTTGTTTAGTGATAGTTGTTCATGCTGTTCTTCAAAAAAATCCTTCAGGTCCAGGAGCGTAGGCAGCGGAGGGGCACAGGCAGGGCTGGACTGGGACAAAAATCAGCCCTGGCATTTTTGGTCCAAGCGGCCCACCCACCAAAAGATGTGGTCCAGCCGGACACCCGTATATAGCCTAGGTTAGGATTCAAAATATGTACAAATGCACGTGCACCAACACACTTGGACCCCAAAAATAGGGGAACCCCAGGTAACACAAAAACACTCTGTGTATACCTACTGTGTGGCTTGTGACTCGCTTGTGACTTGCTGTTAATAGTCAGTTAAAGTTATATGTTGTTGAGAAAACTAAGCAGTAGGCTATTTACAAAAACTAGAGATGATGATGGTTTTTCAGTGTTCTTGTCCTCTGTGTAACGTCTGTGTGTTTAACGACTGTTGATTTACATATTTTAAATTTCCAGGGGTTAAGCTTGAGACGCAAAGGTGAAGGGGGAGTGGTTAAGCGATCTTTAAATAGGTGGAGCAAAATACTTCATCACTCCGTCTATAGCGGGTTGTGATTGGGTGGTTTACGCTGTCAATACAGGAGACAAACCAATGGGCCACTGGCTGCTCGCTGTCGCTGCGTGATGGTCCTTGACCAAAAACAAAACAAAAAAACATTCTGTCAGCCCATAAAGTGCATCGGCCCACTGGGAGAATGCCCGGTATGCCCGATTACCAATCCAGCCCTGGGCACAGGCCCGCCCACTCTGATGAAAGCCCCCCCCCCCCCCCCTAGTTTATATACAAATGTAATATTTGTTAAATAATTATCGTTTAATCTATTTTAACACAATTAGAGAACTATTATAACATCTCAAATAAATAAAATGTGTTTTTGCATAATTCTTGATGAGTTTGATTGACAGCAGTGTTAGCCAATTGTTATCCAGGCTGGTTTGAGGATGTCGCGCCTGTAAATTCGTGCGTGTTCACCCATTCAGTTGGACTGTAATTTGCAGCTGTGTGTTAGAAAATGCTAGAAAAACAGCAGTAATGCATAATTCTGTAAAAAAGACTTTTAAAAACTCACAATGACGAGGGAGAAAGCCCGTCCATCAGTCCGCAAGTAACGGTAAAACTTTTCAGTTCCACCGGTTCATTCGGTAAAGCCGGGAACACACTATAAGTTTGCACGTTGCTTGTGTGATGTCCATTGGCTCGCCATCCTGGTTTAAAACAAATATTTACAATATGGGACGTATGGCCCCCACCCACCCATGAGTTCGCAGTTGAGGGCTGCGGATTTGCGCTACGCCCAAAGTATGTGAGCGGAGTGGAGCTGCAACAATTTCCCCTCGATCCGCGCTCCGAACATTTAATAATCACTCCGCTCCGGGTTCACCATTTCCAGCTCCACTCCGCGCTCACTGATACCAGAAACACCGCTCCAGTATGTTTGAAATATCACCGTTCTCTTTAGGGCTGCAACAAACGATTATTTTGATAATCGATTAATCTAACGACTATTAGACCGATTAATCGTCGATTATTTCACTAATTAATCAGTAGACTTTGATTATTCAGCTTTTGCAATTAGCAACATAAGGTCACTTCAGCTTTAGAAAAGCATATTATATAATTACAATTATTATACAATTAACTGGCAACACTTTACAATAAGGTTCATTAGTTAACATGAACTAAGAATGAACAATACTTCTACAGCATTTATTAATCTTAGTTAATGTTAATTTCAGCATTTACTAATGCATTTATATATAAAAAAAATCACAAGTTGTGTTTTTTAACATTGGTAAATGCACTGTGAACTAACATGAACAAACAATGAACAACTGTATTTTTATTAACCAACATTAACAAAGATGAATACATAAATGTAATAAATGTATTGTTCATTGATGTTAATTAATACATTAACTAATGTTAACAAATGATACCTTATTGCAAACTGTTACAATTCAAATTCATTACAAATAGCTGTATTTGGCACACAAAATCAGATGACAGACAGACACTCACCATTTAATTAGCTACATGAAAAAGTAACTGAATGACACATCATTCTGCCTAAAATCTCCTTTTGTAAGTCATATAGATAAGAAACAATATAAAGGTAAGTGATAAGATGCTTTGGATAAACTATTTTATTCACAGCATAATGTCTTAAAATACCTTATAGGGATATGGTAACCAAAACAGTCCTGAGCTAGATCAAGCTTTGATCTCTGCAAACCAAACTATCATTTTTAATGAATTAATTTTTTTTTCCCATTAATAAAAATATTTCATCATTAGCTAGCTCCACACTGGAGAGCTGCTTTATAACAGAAAATCAAGTTGTATATCTAACTGAAAGCGACACTGACTCTGTTTTTTCATGTTTAATACCATAAAGCTGCTTGAATTAAGGCTATCTATAGCATAAAGTACTATATAAATAAACATGATGTGACCGGACTTTACTGGAGTACTGAACTGCAGAGCTCATGCAAACATCCACATCGCTTTAATCAGATGCATTTTTAACTGCTGCTTTCACAATGCTGTCAGTTTTTGTTGTGTTTATTTCGTTACTGAGAGGAAAGCCCGCAATATATATTTACATATTCATCCAAACGCCACTCAGCAGCCTCAGGTTCGTTCAGATGCATTTGCTCTGAAGCGTGGTCTCTTCTTCTCTTGAATTGCATTCAGGAGGGCTGTACTACAGTCTTGCGCTACAGCGCCATACTGGTCAAACAGCAGTATTGCAGGTTCTTACATTAGGTCAAATGAGATCAAACGAATACTCGACAACAAAAATATTTGTCGACAATTTTTTATTGTCGACGTTGTCGATAATGTCGACTAATCGTTGCAGCCCTAGTTCTCTTCATAACATATATTAAAAAATAAAATAAATAAAATAACAGGAGAGTTTCAAAGTGGCTTATTGGAACACTAGTGTGCAAACTTTTTTCCTACCACATGACAAGCTAATAACATGGTTATCAGCATTAAAAGGTATAATTGCTGCTTTTTGCAGTGCAAATTTTGTTTTTGATGAAAATAACAGTACGTTTTGGTCAGTTATTTTACCTATGGATCGATGAATTTTTTACAGATTTTTGCTCATTCGAAATCGGATACAGATGAAGTAGCACAGTAAGGTTACATTTGTTTGAATGCATTATTGAGAGAGCGATTGTGTGTGAATAAATCATGCTTTCAGCTGAAAATATTCAGTATCTAAGGAACAAACAAATTCCTTGAGAACTAACTTCCCGCTCAAGTCCACTGCCGTCATCATAGTCTTCACATTCTTTCTGATTTGAGTTATCCATCTGTATCAAGCTAGCTAAAGATGTTTAATGTGAATTCTTGCTAAATATGCAGTTATATTACGGGTCGTTGGCATGAATTGTACTCGTGATGGAGCAGTGGTGGAGCGCTCTTCGCTCTCACCGCTCCACTCACATACTCTACTCTGTCCGTTAGTTAGCCTGGTGCCTGCTCACTTTTGCCCAGGCCCGCCCAAAAATAAAATTCTGGCTGCGCCACTGTTCAGGTCCCACAAATTCTTTCGTTTTTCAGCATTTTTGTGTATTTGAACCCTTTCTAACAATGACTGTATGGTTTTGAGATTCATCTTTTCACACTGAGGACAGCTCAGGGCCTCATATATAACTATTACAGAAGGATCAAACACTCACTGATGCTCCAGAAGGAAAAAGCATGCATTGAGAGCCGGGGGTGAAAACTTTTTTAATTTGAAGATCAGGGTAAATTTTACTTATTTTGACTTCTGGGAAACACGTAACGGTAGCACTTTATAATAACGTTCAGTTATAAGTCATTTACAAGTGATTAGATGATGATGAACTAATAATTTACAAAACATGACTATACATTCACAAATGATTAAGTAATATGCTAATGATTTACAAATCTGTCATAAGTTAGCTTTAAAAAATAGCATCATGAAATAATCAAACAGATCCTTAATGGTTAATAGATTAGTTAGGTTACTAGTTAATATATTATTAATCACTTATAAATAATTTACAAAGCTTTCTGCATCCCCTAATCTAGTGTAAACTACTCATCACTTGTAAATGTTTTACAAACCTTCCAGTTACAGGTTGTTTGTGTGTGTATATATATTTACGCACACACAACTGGAAACCATAAGGTTTGTAAACAAGATCTACAAATGATTCATGATTCATTCAAACATTTGCAAGTGATGAGTAGTTTACACTTCAGATTAGAGGATGCAGAAAGCTTTGTAAATGATTTATAATGTTTATTGAGATAATAGTACAATGTTGACATTTCAATGATTTGTAAGTGATTAATAATATATTAACAAGTAACTATTAACCATTAAGGATCTGTTTGATTATTTCATGATGCTATTTTTTGATTGACAGATTTGCCAGTCTGGCGGCCGCACTGTTCCGGGGTTGGTCCGGGGGGGGTTTGGGGATCTGGGGACGCTCTGCCTCCGGCTTGGGGTCACGGCTGGGCCTGGGGGCTTGGGTCCTGGTTGGTGTGTCCGCCGGGAGCATGGGTTGGTGCATGCGCTTGGGCCCGGCTCTGGTGTGGGGGTCTTCGATGCATCGGTGCCTCCGCGGGGGGGGGTCCAATAGAGGCGGGGTATACGGGCTTTACCTGGGTGTCTTATTGTCTTATGTAGTTTGGGAAGTGACTGGATGATGGGGTGGGGTAGTTTTTCCTCTGCTGTGGGGTCTGGTGGCCGCCCCGGGCTGCCATGGGCCCTGGTCTGGATGGGCCTGGGCCCCCCGCCCTGGGCAGATTTGGGGTAACGGGGGTGCCTATGGGGGTCAGCGGGGAGCTGGCTCCAGAGGGGGGGGTATTTTGCCCCCTCTGATGTTTTCCTCCCCATCCCTAAGGCTTCACTTCTCCCGCTCCATCACACCAACACATAGGTAGGGTTTTGGGGTGCGGGTGAGTCGCTGGGATGCGGGGGAGGTGGTACTCCTCTGTCTCCTCGTGGCCGCCTGCATCTCAATTATACATTACAGCTTAGACATTCTCATTACTTACTGTCACATGACACATGTCATGGGACAAAAAAAAAAAAAAAAAAAAAAAAAAAAAAGATTGACAGATTTGTAAATCATTAGCATATTACTTAATAATTTGTGAACATATAGTCATGTTTTGTAAATTATTAGTTCATCATCATCTAATCACTTGTAAATTATTTATAACTTAATCTACAAAACATAGATAAAAATATTAATACATTCCTAGTGTCCAGACTAAATTAATGCAGGTGACGTTTCATATGTACAAAATACACAACCACAATACTTGAATACTTTACATCAATTACCTCTCTTCAGAACAAAAAAGGAAAAGAAAATAGTATTTACCCAAAATGTTGTAGCTCACTTCAGTAAGTGTCTAACTGAGAGTAAGGCGGATTTATTTTCCTCATTTGTGAAACTATTTGTCCTGAACAACTCCGTATTCAACTCATCTTTTATGAACGGAGGAACATTAGACACAATATGATCGTTTTTAACGGTTGAACGAAGAGTATTTCTGGAGTAAAAGTCTCTTTCTTCACTGACTAAACACGTTAAGTAAATCACTCCAGCGCTATTCATACGAGAAACTGACATTTACCTCACATTCCTGCTGCCCTCAAACTTAATTACGCAAAATAATCCATGTATGACACCAGAAAGCAAATAATAGAGAAGAAAGAGAAGAAAAAGAGGACTCACCCTCACCGTACAGCGCTCAGTCTCTCGCGCATGCGCACACCGAGTGATCCTCACGAGCGCTGCAGAGTGAAGCAGAGCGTCTCGAGCGCCTCCAGGCGGCTGGACTCAGTATAGTCACAAATCCCGCCCCCTCCATATAATCTAATGAGACGCCAGGCAAATTGTTACACTTCAAATATTTGTTTCCAAAGATGGGTTTTGAAAATGCATGTAGTTTTTATCACGCTGTTGTTGTAAGTTCAAGTTTTTGTTTGTTAAATAAGTTTGGTTTTAGTTAGTTATTTGTTTTATTGCATAACAAGAACAGTAACACAACATACATATATAGAGAAGATCACAGTGTTTTAACTATTATCAAAGGAAACAAACAGAAAACAAAACAAGGAAAAAAAAACAGCGGATAACTTACAATAAATTTCTATTAGAAAATGATTTAAACATTCTATACATCCTTTTTTTTTTTTATTTCTTAGATATTTTATAATGTAATGCTTAAGTTCAATAATTTATGTAATTTATATTATTTATTATAGTATTTTATTTATTAGACCATTTTTGTTTTGCATATATAATTTACCCAAATAATTAATTAAAATTTAATCACCAATTTGAATTACATAATATTATATATTATATATATCATAATTTCACAGATCAATTTGATATTTGAATATCAATTAATCATCAATGTGTTTCCGACACTTTAGCAAGTGTGGTGGGTGGTCCTAGGTGTGTGAAGCGTCAAGTCTGAAGTCTTTATCGCTGGAGTCCGAGAAGTCTGAAGTCTTTAGTCCGAGTCGAAGAGTCTTTTATCTGATTATGAAGCAAGTCTGAGTCAGATTCTGTAGAGTCCGAGTCAAGTAAGAGTTTATCTCTGGAGTCCGAGTCAAGTCCGAAGTCTTAAGGGAGTCCTGAAGCAAGTCTGAAGTCTTTATCTCTGGAGTCCGAGCAAGTCTGAAGTCTTTAGTCGTGGAGTCTCAGTGATGAAGTCTTATCGAGAGTCGCTGGAGTCTCGAAGTCTTATCTTCTCTCCGAGTCAAGTCTTTATCGCTGGAGTCCGAGCCAAGTCTGAGAGTCCATCTGTCCGAAGTCTCTCTGGAATCCGAGTCTGAGTCTGAAAGTCTTTATCTCTGGAGTCCGAGTCAAGTCTGAAGTCTTTATCTCTGGAGTCCGAGTCAAGTCTGAAGTCTTTCTGGAGTCCGAGTCAAGTCTGAAGTCTTTATCGCTGGAGTCCGAGCCAAGTCTGAAGTCTTTATCTCTGGAGTCCGAGTCAAGTCTGAAGTCTTTATCTCTGGAGTCCGAGTCAAGTCTGAAGTCTTTATCGCTGGAGTCCGAGCCAAGTCTGAAGTCTTTATCTCTGGAGTCCGAGTCAAGTCTGAAGTCTTTATCTCTGGAGTCCGAGTCAAGTCTGAAGTCTTTATCGCTGGAGTCCGAGTCAAGTCTGAAGTTTTTATCTCTGGAGTCCGAGTCAAGTCTGAAGTCTTAATCTCTGGAGTCCGAGTCAAGTCTGAAGTCTTTATCGCTGGAGTCCGAGTCAAGTCTGAAGTCTTTATCGCTGGAGTCCGAGTCAAGTCTGAAGTCTTTATCGCTGGAGTCCGAGTCAAGTCTGAAGTCCTTATCTCTGGAGTCCGAGTCAAGTCTGAAGTCTTTATCGCTGGAGTCCGAGTCAAGTCTGAAGTCTTTATCGCTGGAGTCCAAGTCAAGTCTGAAGTCTTTATCTCTGGAGTCCGAGTCAAGTCTGAAGTCTTTATCGCTGGAGTCCGAGTCAAGTCTGAAGACTTTATCTCTGAAATCTGAGTCAAGTCTCGAGTCATTTAATGGCTCACTAAAAAAATTAATTAATTAATTAATGTAGTAAGTAAGTAAGTTAAGTAGAAGTGCTGTCATGCTAGATATGTCCACAAATGTTTTAGGCAAACTTGATGATCCAGAAATATGATTTCTGGAGTAGCCTATTTTGTATGCATTTCTGTTTCATATTTTCTAACTTTAAGATTGCAGCCCAGTCTTAATCATTTTCATAAGCCTTTCCTTTTTCTCTTCTTTTAGGACAGTGCTGGAGAAAATGGGGCTGCTTGGAAACATAAAAATATAATGAATGAAGCGGTTCTGTACATTACTTTTGTAATTTGATTTAGCCTATTTGTAAATGAAGCAAAGTAATTTCTGTGCATTGTTTTATTTTTGCATTATAAGTTGACAAGAAGTCGTTCTGGAAATTGTTTATTTCTGCAAAGCAATAAATTAGTCTGTGCTTAAAATTACTTTTTTACAACTAATTACAAAATAACTTCAATTCAGCATCAGAAAAACAACATAAAAATAAATTAACAGTACATAAAACAGATTGAAAAAAAAAAAAAGAATTTTAGACCTATGTTCACTTTCATTCAGCTGAGCAGGGAGACCCTGGATGGGCTGCTGGACCTGGACGGGCTGCTCATAGACAGCCTGGTGGAGCTGCTGGACCTGGACGGGCTGCTCATAGAGAGCTTGGTGGTGCTGCTGGACCTGGACGGGCTTCTCATAGAGAGCCTGGTGGAGCTGCTGGACCTAGACGGGCTGCTCATAGAGAGCCTGGTGGAGCTGCTTGACCTGGATGGGCTGCTCATAGAGAGCCTGGTGGTGCTCTGGACCTGGACGGGCTGCTCATAGAGAGCCCTTGGAGCTGCTAGACCTGGACGGGCTGATCATAGAGAGCCTGGTGGAGCTGCTGGACCTGGACGGGCTGCTCATAGAGAGCCTGGTGGAGCTGCTGGACCTGGACGGGCTGCTCATAGAGAGCCTGGTGGAGCTGAAGCTGCTAGACCTGGACGGCCTGCTCATAGAGAGCCTGGTGGTGCTGCTGGACCTAGACGGGCTCATAGAGAGCCTGGTGGTGCTGCTGGACCTGGACGGGCTGCTCATAGAGAGTCTGGTGGAGCTGCTAGACCTGGACGGGCTGCTCATAGAGAGCCTGGTGGTGCTGCTGGACCTGGACGGGCTGCTCATAGAGAACCTGGTGGAGCTGCTGGACCTAGACAGGCTGCTCATAGAGAGCCTGGTGGAGCTGCTGGACCTGGACGGGCTGCTCATAGAGAGCCTGGTGGAGCTGCTGGACCTGGACGGGCTGCTCATAGAGAGCCTGGCGGTGCTGCTGGACCTGGACGGGCTGCTCATAGAGAGCCTGGTGGTGCTGCTGGACCTGGACGGGCTGCTCATAGAGAAGCCTGGTGGAGCTGCTGGACCTGGGCGGGCTGCTCATAGAGAGCCTGGTGGTGCTGCTGGACCTGGACGGGCTGCTCATAGAGAGCCTGGTGGAGCTGCTGGACCTGGACGGGCTGCTCATAGAGAACCTGGTTGTGCTGCTGGACCTGGACGGGCTGCTCATAGAGAGCCTGGTGGTGCTGCTGGACCTGGACGGGCTGCTCATAGAGAGCCTGGTGGTGCTGCTGGACCAGGAAGGACTGCTCATAGAGAGCCTGTGGAGCTGCTGGACCTGGACGGGCTGCTCATAGACAGCCTGGTGCAGCCTCTGCCAGTGGGACATCATCTGGGATGGGCTCCAGAGTGTTTATATTTCCACTGTCCAGCACTGGGACGTTCAGCGTTATCCTGCAGTACAGGGGTCTGGTCTGATTTAAGGAAAAGAGGAAAGGACTAATTGTGTAGAGCGATGACAAAGTAATTGGTGGAAGAAAAATTAAGTTACTTAGTTAAGTACTTTCTAGTACTAATAGTGCATTGAGGAAAAACTGCATGCATTTAAAACCTTAAAAAAAAATCTTTTCTGTAACTGTAAGGTAAGGTATAAGAGTAAAGGTATGTATTCTGCAGAAAAAAAAAATTATTTATAATGATCCACTTCCTTTAATATTACAACTTACTATACGGTATGTTGCTTCTTACTTCTGAATTTGTTCAAGGTTGTTACATTTAAAATACTTATATAGGCTACTGTTGGGCGTTCAATGTACATCATTGCATCATATTGTAAAAGACGATGTTTTTGTAGTGTTGCTGTCCTGTGAGGGGAAAAAACTCACTGATCTGTAGGCTTTGTGAAACACTTGAATTAATTTATTTTGTTACCACCACTTTATTTTGCAAATGAAAGGATCAAAGTTTATGATATAATATTAAAAGTAGTTGCATGACAACTGCTGTCCGATAACGAAGGCTGCTTCCGAGGACTCGGACCGGTCCAGCCTACGGAGGACTTGTTGCCTAGCAACCGTGACGGCTGTCGTTGATGAGCGGCAGTCACCTTTGTAAGTGGACTTTTTATATTCAGCTGCATAAAACTAAACAGGGTTGAAAACCTGTTTAGATATCTTCACCATGGTCCATTTATGTACATAATAACCAATAATAAAATAAACAACATAAAATTTTGGTAAGAGACAAGTCAAACTTAAACCGCTTTATATTTTGTATTTTTTTCGACAAGTAAGTCGAAACCCAATACTAACATGTAAATTGCAATTTGGTAATTAAAAGTCAAAAACTAACAATTCAGTCTCCATAGTTATTTTCATTTTCATTAACAAATAACATCCAAGGCAGCTCTCTTCTGGCACCGTTGCTATGCAACAGGAGCTGCGATCGGGAACACCTGCTGGTGCAATCAGGAAATCCTGAGAAGGCTAGACTCGGAGTGGCCTTCCAACTAGGCCACGTTGGCCACATCCTTCGAAGGATGCAGTCTTTGAATTGGGACACAGCTGTAGACATAATAAATACCTAGACGCCTTATTGGCCGCTTGACCGCACGTCAACGGCGCCGCCATATCGGTGCGGGCAACTCTCCATAACTCTCATATCGGGACAGAAGAAAACATACCGGACTCGTCGGCAGCTTGGGCGTCTACAAACCGTCGCACAATAATAAAAACAGATCTCGGGGTATTATCTTTCACAGGTAAGACTGAACAGTTGTTTCTGGATGTTTTTGCCCATTTTTAGCATTATGTTGACAGCTTAATTAGCCACCAGTGTCAGATGATTAATAGCTAGCGATATCGCTAGCTAGCTGTGAAAGCTTTATAAGAAATCAAAGTTTAAATTAATTATTATTATGTTTTAACTTATATTGTAGTTTATATCATAAATTAAATTGTGTTGTGAGCACAATATGTACAGTGAGCACTTTGACAAGACAGTGTCAGACTGTCAGGATTATGGAGCTAAATCATCTCTCTTTAATTTCACTACTCATTTACAAAGAGTAAGTTTATCATCACTAGATTATAAGGATTTCATAGCTTTTCATAAAACTGTGGACTGATTATATATATATATTCTTTTTTAGCCAACTGCAAACAGGACAACGCAAGCCTTAAGGAAAGATGAAGAAAGCCTGTGCTCTGCATTTCCAAGAGATAGGCTATACTTCCACAGACTAATGTTGTATTTGTACTAGTTAAAACCCAGATTAGCCCTGAATGAATGGCCAAAATGACCCTGATCATATTCAAACCACTCTCTCTCTCCAGAACAGACTTCCAGGAGCATTTTTTAACCTTTGTAAGGGTAATTTTTATAACAATATAATTACCTTATTAAATGTGTCTGTCGTTTTTGTCAAATATTTAAAAATAACCAGTTTCTTCAGTCAATCACAATACTATAGACTGCATTTAAAATGATTTACACAGGCTGTTTAATGCTGATCATGTACAGTATGAGTATTTACACAAAAACTGCATAATGTAAATAGCCTAGAAATGAGAAACACAGGAACTCATTAGTGAGTGAAGCTGCAATATCATGACAAGATCATTGTTGATTATTGCTCTTTATGTTGTAAGAATGATTATTAATTTTGATTAATAGAAAGTTTTTTTGGGGGGTGAGCATGTCATAATCTGGTCTGTGTTAAACATAACCATACTTTGACATTTTGTTGTACAACGTAAACTGCAAACATTCCTATGTAGTAACATATACAGTAATTGTTGTACTGGATTAGTCTGAAAGAGAAAAGTCATATACACACCTAGAAAGCCATGAAGGTGAGCAAAACAAGGGCTAATTTTCATTTTTGGGTGAACTAACCCTTTAAGCAGCTGTTTTCAATATTGCTATCACAGGAATAAATGATCATTTAATATTGAAATAGACAACAGTTATTTCAAATTGTAATAATATGTCACAGTATTACTGTTTAGGCAGCCTTAATGAGCAAACAATATTTAAGAAATATTACTGAACCAAAACTTTTAAATGGTGGCGTACAATGACTTTAATGCACTTTTTTCTACAGTATGATCAATATGTTTTACTTTCTGAATTAATGTTATTTGTGGTATTTTTGCGGGGCATAAAGTAAAAAATATGGTGATGCATCTGCGTCTGTCCTGATGTCATAATGAGGAAA
Organism: Schizothorax lantsangensis; assembly: GCA_027422415.1. Classification (NCBI taxonomy): domain Eukaryota; kingdom Metazoa; phylum Chordata; class Actinopteri; order Cypriniformes; family Cyprinidae; genus Schizothorax; species Schizothorax lantsangensis. The sequence goes on along the minus strand of JAPDDO010000147.1, from coordinate 171,130 downwards.
AAGACCTTGAAAAGAAAACCGTAAGAAAACCCAAAAGTAGTTTGGCAAAAAAAAAAAAAAAAAAAAAAAAAATGAATAATAATAATAATACATTTAAAACAAAAACATATAATTTTAGTATTTCTTAAGAAGAAAAAACTATTTTACTTAAAAAAGCAAAGCAGACCTGATATTGATATAAACAGATAAAAATTGTGGTCTGACTCCCTCGAAAAATTGATGAATTAATAATTCATGATATTTGTAAAAAAAAAAAAAAAAATTTAAAAAAAGATGTCCCCCCCACCCAACCCACTGAATTCTCACACCGACTCAAAAATTGACAGCCCTGCATTAAGACAGTGACTTGCTGCCATCTATTATCATTATTTATATTATGTTGAATCAAAATATTTATTTCTAAAGCTATTTTTTGTAATGTCTATTCAATGCTTGAATCATCTAACAATAATGATTTAAATGATCTTTTGGAGGTGTATGCTCAGCTAAAATTGATGTGTGATTAATTTAATTGATTAGATCTACAATTAAATTAATTAGCATCTAGTGGCTACGTCATGGTGTTACAGATCATTTTGAATGTGAACGGACCTCCTCAAATTAATAATTTAACATGTATTAATGTATTTTTGTATCTTGGATTGACTATGTATACAGGTAGATGAAGACAAGTTAAGCTAGAATCATAGTAGTATCCCTGGAACACATTTTATCTTTAAAATACAACCTTGTAAATAGGATTTTTAAAGATTGCATCAATTATTGAAATGACTCCAGACTCGACTCGGACTCGTGATGAAAGACTCCAGAATCGAAAGATTTCTGGACATGTCTGGTACAAACAGTGCCTTCAAGTGATGACATTTGAAAACATAAATTAGTCAACATAAATTAGAATGGGAAAAAAGATGCAAGAAAATAAATAGATACACAACTAAACTGCGAGAGCAGTTGTTAAAAAATTTATAAATATGTTATATGTATTATAAATATTACTGGTGTTAGTTTTTGTGAAATTCAGTGAAATGAGCATTGTGCTTATAAAGAAGCCAAAAATCATATCTGTGAGGGACATGAAAAAGTATTCTTTCAAATTTCTCATATGTAATTAAAACGTTAATATTTTTTGATAAAACATCTTACATGCTCTTAGAACAGGGGTGTCAAACGCCGGAGCCCTGCAGAGTTTAGATTCAACCCTAATTAAACGCACATGAACCAGCTAATCAAGTCCTTCAGGCTTACTTGAAAAGTACATGGTTTGTGTGTTGGAGCAGGTTAGACTTTAACTCTGCAGGGCTGTGTCCTCCAGGAACTGAGCTTGACATCCTTGACTTAGAATAAAACTGACTTATATGTAAATTTCTTTAAATAAAAAAAAAGCTCTGTTGTGAGAGACTGCAAATATTCATTACACAGTATCCAGTCTCTAAAGTAGTACTGATATAACTGCTAAAACACGTACGAATATTAACCATGGTTTTATTATAATCCTCTTCTCTCCTTCTTCTTCTGTTTCTTGATGTCTTTATCGTGTCGTCTTTCCAAACCTCGTATAATTAAATCACTCATGTCAATTTCTTGTGATCGATTAGGAGAGTGCATCTTTTTTGTTGGATCTGTTGCAGTAGATCCTCTTGCAGATGAACTTATCAATCATCCTCTCGTAAATTGTACTGTTTTTGGCAATCTGTCTTTAATACACCTCATTAATATAGTTCCCTTTTTGTCACTTGTATATTTCTTTTCTATATGTACAGTAGTCAACATTTGATGTGGATCAAAACCTTTCATCAAAGTTGTCCTAAAACCAAAATAATAACCGTTCTTGTCTTAGGACGACTTTCGTGATCCATTTCAACATTCCTCCTATTCCTCAATAATGATACTTCATAAAATCTTCTCATTTCCCATTTTTATAATTGTAGTTTTTATCAGTATTTTGAATAAGTTTCTGTTTTCAGTCATTTTAAATGAAATTGTGTAATTTAATGATTATGATTTTTTTGGACCAATTTTAGTTATTTCAGTACATCTTCAAATTACATGAAAAATGTTCCCTTGGCAACTAGCGAAATACATTATTTTAGTTTTGTAAGTTAAGTTTATTTTATATATATATTATATATATCGTTTCTGTGAGGACAAATCTCAGTTATTATCACTTATAAATGTGTCCCACATCATGCTGCTATAGGAAATACATCCACACAGAATAGAAAATTGAGTTTTGGGGCCTTCAAGTTATGATTTGTGTGATTTATGATCAGAAACATATCAAAACTAAAAACTGCCAGATAAAATGACATATTGATTGATGGGTGGACATTATTATAAGCTTCAGTTCAAGTCTGTGAACCCAAAGGAATGAAAACTTAAGCATATATGTTATATTTGTATTGTGTTTAATGAACTGCACACAAACACAACATGGTTCTTCAACGGCATCTGCAGTTTTATTACAACAATAAAAAAAAAATTAACACGTGAGCAGAAAGAGTGCATGTGACGGAGTTGCAGAGAGAGTTATTACAGTTAGATATTTACATTTACATTTAGTTATTTAGCAGAGACTTTTATCCAAAGCTTTTATCTGACACATGAGGACAATGGAAGCAATCAAAACCAACAAAAGAGCAACGATATGCAAGCGCTATGACAAGTCTCGGTTAGCCTAGCGCAGTACACGTAGCAAGTGTGTTTTTTTTATAAAGAAAACAAGTAGATAGAATAAAAAAAAGAAAGCTAGTGTTAGAGGGTCAGATAGATACAAAGAATACTAATAAATAAAAATAAGAATGCTAGAGTTAGAGGGTCAAATAAAGATTGAAGAGATGTGTTTTAGCCGTTTCTTGAAGATGGTTAAGGACTTGGGGATTGAGTTGTGTAGGTCACTCCACCAGGAGGAACAGTTAATGTAAAAGTGATTTTGAGCCTCTTTGATGAACAATAATGTGTCGTTCACTTGCAGAACGCAAGCTTCTAGAGGCACATAAGTCTGAAGTAATGAATTTAGGTAAAGTGACACAGAGTCAGAGGTGGTTTTGTAGGCAAACATCAATGTGTTGAATTTTATGTGAGCAGCTGTTGGTAGCCGGTGCAAACTGATGAACAGAGGTGTGACGTGAGGACCACCCACCAGAATCACTAAATCCTGCGGGAAACACTGTGGATTGATATTGAATATATAATATTTAAATTTGTCAAATTAAAGATTCAATTCTCTGGTAAATATATATTTTTGGTATATGAAAATAAGAGTTTGGAGCAAAATTTGGTGATTAATTTGATAATTATGTTTGGGAAATACCATATGCACAAACAAAATTGGTTTAATAATAAAACTAACATTACATTATTTAAAATTGAATTTAAGCATTACATTGAAGCCTTAAAAGATCTAAGAAATAAAAAAGCAAGAAGTATATAATGTTTGAATCATTTTGTAATGGAGATTTCTTGTAAGTTATCCCCTGTAGTTTTTCCCTTTGATGCTATTATGAATGTAACTGATTGTAAACACTGATCTTCTCTCTATATATGTGTGTTGTGTTACTGTTCTTGTTATACAATAAAACAAATAACTAACTAAAAACAAACGTATTTAACAAACAAACACTTGAACGTGCATCAGCGGGATAAATACACACAAAGTCAAAACCCATCTTTGGAAACAAATATTAGAAGTGTAATGTTATAATGTAGTTTGTCTCGCGTCTCATTAGTTTATATGTAGGGGCGGGGTTTGTGACTATACTGAGTGCAGCCGTCTGGGGGCGCTCGAGACGCTCTGCTTCACTCTGCAGCGCTCGTGAGGATCACTCGGTGTGCGCATGCGCGAGTGACTGAGAGCTGGACGGTGAGGGTGAGTCCTCTTTTTCTTCTCTATTGTTTGCTTTTTGGTGTCGTGCATGGATTATTTTGCGTAATTAAGTTTGAGGGCAGCAGGAATGCGAGGTAAATGTCAGCTTCTCGTATGAATAGCGCTGGAGTGATTTACTTAACGTGTTTAGTCAGTGAAGAAAGAGACTTTTACTCCAGAAATGCTCTTCAACCGTTAAAAACGATCATATTGTGTCTAATGTTCCTCCGTTCATAAAAGATGAGTTGAATACGGAGTTGTTCAGAAATAGTTTCACAAATGAGGAAAGTGAATCCCCTTTACTTAAACATGTAGCTCTCAGTGAGACACTTACTGAACATTTTGGTGAATTAAAGTTCCATTGTTTTATTTTTATTTTTTATTTTTCTTTGCTAAAGAGAGGTAATTGATGTAAAGTATTCAAGTATTGTGGCTGTGTACTTTGTAAATATGAAACATGTATTAAGTCAATCTGGACACTAGGAATGTACTACACACTTCAGATCAAGAACACATTTTGTTGAATTATCCCAGCCGGCATTTCAACGTTGTTTCACCGGTGAATCAACGTCGGGTACCATGGTTGAATCAACGTTGGATTATGTTTCGATTTTGCAAATTGGATCAACGTTGATATTGTGACGTTGTTTCACCGTCTTACCTTCAGCATTGGTGAATTAAGGTCGTTCTGTAGACGTTGGATTAACGTTGAATTATGTGTTGATTTTGCAAATTGAATCAACGTTGATAACACGACGTTGTTTCACCGTCGTACTTTCAACATGAGTGAATACACAACTGTACGTTCAATTACAACCTAGTTTGCATTTAGATCAACACTGTACACATACATAAAGCTTAAAAATCAAATGACTGGCAGCAATGGCTTTACAATCAACTTCAATAAACTACCACACACTGAAAATGGTAAAACAGCAGTTTTATTTTGGAAACATACAGTATAAAACAGATGAAAATAATCCCCAACTTTAGCTTGCAGTGTTTGTGCTTGGATGTACTGTTAAAAACCTGTAAAAATCCAAATACAACATTTAAAGACTCAGTGTTTGTACCATAACATGCATATTTTGCGCTGCACTTGCAAGAGAAACCCTTGTACTTCTTTTGACTGAAACCAGTTGATCTTTTATTTTGGTGGAAATCTATAGTTTCTGTGAAAACATGTTTTACTAATGTGTCTCATTACAAGAGATTTGTACATTTGTGCAGTGAGAACGTGTTCAACAGTTTGAGAATGAAACCTGCAACAGAAACCATGTCGGTGGTAAAGGATAGGACTGTCTGAGTTTTGTCGACAGTCAGAGGAAATTCTTTACACAGGAAAAACGCTGCCTTGAATGAAATGCATTTAATATTTTAAGTAGAAGTGTTTCTTCAAATTCTGATAAAATGTTAGAACCAATAGCCTTGTGCATATAGCGTGGTTGTGCTTTGGGTGATCCTTGAAAGAGTCCCAGCTCTAGGTCCTTTCTGATGCCGTCTCCTCTCTCTCACACACTGTGCACTTTCTGTACTGTCCTGTATGTATAAATAACAAAAACACCAAAAATAAATACTCATAAAATATCAACTTTGATATTGTGAATATATTAAATTTAACTGTGAAAAATAATACAAAAAAATATCAACATACAATATTTTTATTTTTAATTAACTGCAATTAACATATCATATACAATTTTTCACTTTAAGTTCAATAACAGTGGGGTTGGAAACAAAGTGCACAACACTATTCATTAAACACCTATTAATGTAATTCAGATGAAAGTTTGCAATATTAAATTATTCACAAGCAGTTTTTTTCAGAGCCCCCAGTTACACTGTTTTAATCAGAATCCTAACTACTATACGGTGTATTTTAGTAAAATAAGTAAAAATCAAATAAAGTAAAAATTTTTATGAAACTAAGTAAAATCAAAACCTTTCACAAAAGGTCAATGACATCTCTTCAAGAAGTGACAGTGCAGTGTAGCAGATGAACAATTCCTTACCAAATTGCCATAAATAAACGCTGGATCCTTGATGAATCTACAAGGGGAAGAAGAAGATATGTTCACTGAAAAGTTTTTTTTCCTACTAAGAATAGTTTATTGTTGTCAGCCACTTTAACATTGTAAATACAGTTTGATCCATTAACACTGCACAGTGCTTACATACAGGTAAATACAAAACTTAAATAATGATTAAAATTTAAAATGTGTTTGTACCAAAGTTAATTAAAAAAAACTGTACTATACTTAACTGTAAAAAAAAACAAAACAACCTTTACTCAAATAAAGATTAAATTAAAATGTATTAACATTTAATTTATATTTAAATTTCGTGATTCCTCTGCGTAACCACTAGAGGGGAGCCTGTGTGCACTAGTGGTACTCAATACCACACTTTGAGAATCACTGACTTTAAACAATCTTAATTCGTTTTAATTTTGCGATTATATGATATTTTAGAAAACATGAACAGAGTATTGTTATCTTTTTGGACTATTATACGATTAAAAATATAACAATGCATGGCATTTACTTAAAAGAAAAATGTGAAAAATTCTCTAAGACAGACAAAATGTACAATGTCTGTAACAACCTTTCTAGCAACACACAACATTAGCATATGTGAATAAGCAATACAAAAATACACACACACACTCAGACCAGGTTATTTATTTCTGGCAGGTTAACTTTACATGTCATTTACCCCATTTGTAAACTCTGGTAACATTATACTTTACTTTTTTGGAAAGGTAACGTTAAGATAGCGATTTTCTTACCTGTTTTTGTCGTGTGTTTGCAGGACCTCGCAGATCACACTGACCCTTCCTGTGTTCACATTCTAGTTTTTGTTATTCGTTGACATGTCACGACTCAAAATCGCTCAAAATAAAAATTTTTAACAGGCAAATATTTATATTATAAATAATTCGGGACCGACCGAGCAATTCATCAACGCAGCAGCACAGCTACACACACACACACACACACACACAGTCTGTCAGCCACCTCACTCAGAAAGACGATAATAACGGTTTCATATTTTCAAACTGAGAGAAAGGCGCGAACAGTTTCATTGGCCAGTTTCCTGGATGACAGCCAGATTAAACAATCATGATCAAAGAAATAAGGTAAACGCAGAGTGAAATGTATTTAGTTTTATTGTTGTTTGAGATGAATTATTTTTCATATACCTTTAGATTTTAGAATAGGTGACAAAGTGCATTTTGTAAAATGCTTATAAATGCTTAATATTAATTTTTGTTATCTTATGTAAAGTTAATTATTTTAAATAATAGAAGGCATTTTTTTTGGTTGCTGTTGAAGACATTAAAGTTGACTTTCTAACATACAGTTTTTTAAAAACAAATCAACATGTGATTTACAAGGTTTTTGGGAACATTGGCTTACCTTTAGCTTTACTGGGAACTACACGTTTCAATGTTCAAGCCACAACATGTCATTTTCTTTCATTTTGGGGCATAATTTCACCACGCACGTTGAAGATTGGTCATGTGCCGGCTGGTTTTCAACCGGTCAGCATTAAACGTTGTATTAACGTTGTTTCAACGTTAAAACAACAACTGACCTTATTTCAACCTTATATTTCAATGTTTGTTTGAAGGTCGGTCATGTGCCGGCTGGGGATATATATTTTTTAAGTCTCACCTGAATTTTTTGTCACTAGGAACCTACTACAAACCTGTGTTTTTTTATAAATAATTTTTTCATTCATTCTGTGAAATCTTCTGAACAGAATGAAGATATGTATAGGGGAAGAAAAAAAAACCTATATTATCTATAATTTATTTATTAAATTATTTCACTTAGCTCAGTACAGTAGACGGGTGGCAGCAGGCACAAAGTAACGACTAAGTTTTCGGTGAAGCAACAGAACAGTTCCTCCGCTTTTGATCGGAAAACACGCTCACTTTGAAAAAAACACGGTCATTCTAGCCGCCACGTTTTGTTATGGGTGTGGCTCGCGCGCACATGCGTTCGGCGGTAATAGCGTGTGGGTAGTGCGGTAAAATCTCAGATCAAAGGAAAAGCGATCTCTGGCATTCATTTATTAAGCCAGTTTCTCTGTCAATAATGGATAAATAAATGAATGAGAATGAACGAATAAAGAAATACATTTTAAATAATACAAATGTTTTAAAAAAACGGTCTGATAAAATGAAAATGACTTCAAATGTTGAGTAATATTAAATGTAGAATTTCCAAATAATAAGAAAATAACTGTCTGATGAGAAATATCAAAATAAAAGCCTTTCATGAACTTGCATATAACCATATTTATCTGTAAATTCACATAGTTATAAAAAGAAAACTCCCTGATTCCACAAAAAGTTTCACTTTTCATTAACAGTACACCACTCCAGAATGTCATGTACGGAATGTCAGGACTGTCTGATTTTCTATTACAAAATAAAAGCCCTCCAAAATCTCATATATGACCAGTTTTGTCTTTGATTTTAGGTAGCTCTAAAAAGGAAACTCCCTGTTTCCACAGACCAGTTTCGATTCAGATTATAGTCCACTACGCCAGGGTGTCACTCAACCAGTTTCAAGACGATCTGATGTTGCATTACAAAATTAGAGCCCTCCAAAAACTCATATATGATCAGTTTTGTCTTTGATTTTAGGTAGCTCTAAAAAGGAAACTCCGCTTCCACAGACCAGTTTCAATTCAGATTGACAGTCCACTGTCCCAGGGTGTCATTCAACCAGTTTCAAGATGATCTAATGTTGGATTACAAAATAAAAGCCCTCCAAAATCTCATATTCTACCTGTTCTGCCTGTGATTTTGGATAGCTCTAAAAAGGAAACTCCCTGTTTCCACAGACCAGTTTCAATTCAGATTATAGTCCACTACGCCAGGGTGTCACTCAACCAGTTTCAAGATGATCTGATGTTGCAATTTCAAGCCCTGCACTTCAGCTTCAGCATTATAATGATTTCACCTGCGCCAGACAGAGACTGAGACAGTGCACTGCATGTCATGCCAAACATCTTACGGCACGCGCGTCATCAGCTAGAGATCGTTTTTTTTTTTTTAGATCAGCCTTTTAGAGACCACCGATCAAACGTCCCCAAGCGATTATCTGTCGATAATGATCGGTACCCGATCAATCGGAGCACCCCTACCGACGAGGGTAGAGGAGAAGGCCAAGGTTCAAGAGTCAAGGTTCACTACTGTAATATAATTATGTAATAATTTACAAAGAGACAACACTTAATGCCTCATTGATTTATTGTTTATTTTGGCAAATCTGCTTTTCCACACAGAAATTCATGTTCAGTGAAGCTCCTCCCACAACAATCACATCATCAGTGAAGCTCCACCCACAGTAATTCACCAATAAATGCTGGAATATTCCCATCAGTTTACAAGTGAAGACGAGCATCAAATCATCAGGAAGAGCTGAAATCTGCAAAGACTGAGTTTATTAAAGAGGACAGAGAGAAGATGAGAGATCCAGAACCCTGCAGAATCAAACACACTGAAGATACTGAACAACAAACAGGTTGGTGTTTATTTTTCTCTCTTTATTAATAGTGCTGATGGTTATAAAGCTTCAAGCAGGTTTAGATTTGCTGTAATAGGCTGTAATAAGAATCTTTAGAGCTCTGCAATAATACAGCTGAAGAATCAGATAATAAGGCAGGGCTCCAGACAGTGACCATTTTTTTTCTGCTGTGACTAAATGTTTTTCAGCAGTCGCACTGGTCTGACCACCTCCTAACCAACTAATAATAATAGCTGCCATTTCTGTTGCACATGTGAAACTTAAAACTGCAAAAAATTCAAAATTCACTCTAGCTGCCCTGACAACCAGACACCTGCAGAGGGGGGTGCGGAGCACCTGCCCCTTTTCCCCTTGATTCCCAATGATTTAAAATGAATTAAAACTGTTAAGAATAAAAAATTATTATACATAAAATACAGTGCAATCAGTTAGGACATAGCACAACAATAGTTAATGCAATTAATGCAAAACAATAGTAATTTTATGATTAAATCATCTTTATTTTCGATACCCCTCAGCGCCACCAAACCTGCTTCTGGTGCCACCATCTGTAGAACTTAGTTTCTCTGGTGCCACTGCTAACAAATGTTAGTCTGGAGTAGTGTTGCATTCGTCAACGAAAATTATGACGAAATATCGTCGTCAACGAACCTTTATCACGTGACGAAAAAGAGACGAGACGAGACGTAAATGCTGGTCATGTGACGATGACGATAATTAAATGTATAATGCAATATCGTTGACGAATAAAAACGAGACTAAATGTGGTTTACAAAATAAAAACTATGCTAAAATGTCTCTTCATTTTTGTTGACCAAAACGAGACGAAACTAAATGTTATAACGTTATTTCGTCTCGTTTAGTCGCGTTATTATTTTGCAGTATTTCTGTTTCATGTGACTTAACGTTACTTCAGGGGCTGTCAGGGTTGCCAGGTTTTCGCAACAAAACCCGCCCAATTGCTACTCCAAACTAGCCCAATCGCATTTCGAAGGGGGTTCCCCGGTAAAGTTCCAGGGTCTAAATATTTGGGGACTTGGCAACAGTCTGCACAGACGCAGGCGACGTCACTTCCTCAAGCTCCACTCGCGGCATTATTTAGAAGATGACAACAAACAAAGTTAAGTCTGACAGAGAAAGGGACCGATGGCCGGCTTCATCTGACTTCAGTTTACAATCAATACAAGTAACAGACACACATTTTATTTGCACTTTTTAGTATGTTATTGTAGCTCGAGCATTCAAGCACCTTGTTTCTCTTTGTTAAACTTGAATGTAACGTTATATATTTTTTTCTGGCATTGTCATGTGATGCTATTTTATTGTATTTATTGTTTTTATTTATTTAAATTTATGTGTGTGTACTTCTAACATGTTTGGTTGGTAAAATAAATGTTGTAAATTCAAATCAGAGTGTCTTTGGATGTATTCTTAAGTCTATAAGGTAACAATAATATAATAAGATAACCTTGTTTGAAATGGGTTTGGCTAAAAGAACATTTCGTCTATACTGCTAGGTACTTATACTATATTGACTGGGTTAAATTGAATTGCATTACTAAAAAGAGACTAAAATACAATTTTCATTGACTAAAACTAGACTAAATGTCATCAGTTTTCGTCGACTAAAACTAGACGAAAATAGTCATGGATAATTCTGACTAAAATAAGACTAAAATGCTCAGACTTTTCGTTGACTAAAACTTGACTAGACTAAAAAGAGTATGAACGTGACTAAAACTAATAAAAACTAAAATGAGAGCTTCACACAAAGACTAGACTAAAACTAAAATGAAAACAGGCCGCCAAAAACAACACTAGTCTGGAGCCCTGTAAGAGACACTTTCTATGACCTGGACACTTTGTTCTATAACATTATGTCAGATAATTTTGTAGTTCTTACAGAAACATGGAATTTTGCCTATAATGTTTTAAAAATAATAATTTAAAGACCAATGCACCTCATTTATGGGATGTATAATTTATAAAAATGCATAAAAATTACCAAAACATTGTATAACAATTTTCTACTTTAGACTGTTATATCAGGGTTAATATTTATGTCCACATTTCTCTGCTTTTTTACAAGTTACTGAAAATGAACAATTTTTACTTTTATTTTTAGAGTTGATTGAAGAAGATAAGGAGAATGAAGAACTGAGTAAAGCTAAGGAGAAAAATCATGTCAATACTTTGAGTTGCTCTCAAACCAAACAGAAAGATTTAAAGAAAAGAAAAACCAAGAAATATTTCACCTGTACTCAGTGTGGAAAGAGTTTCACATACAAAACAAGTCTTGAGCGTCACATGAGAGTTCACACTGGAGAGAAACCGTTCACTTGTGATCAGTGCGGGAAGAGTTTCTCACACTCATCAAGCCTTAAGGATCACATGAACATCCACACTAGAGAGAAACTGTACACATGTGATCAATGCGGCAAAACATTTTTGTGGGCTTCACTCCTGAAGAATCACCTGAGAGTTCACACAAAGGAGAAACCACATTCATGTTATTTGTGTGGAAAGAATTTTTCACAGCCAATACTTTTAAGAGTGCATCAGAAAATACATACTGGTGTGAGAGATTATATGTGCTTTGAGTGTGAGAATACTTTTACCTCTGTAAAGTGTTTAAAACAGCACCAGAGGATCCACACTGGAGAAAAACCTTACACATGTGATCAGTGCGGGAAGAGTTTTGCACAAAAAGGACACCTTACGGAGCATAAGAGAATTCATACTGGAGAGAAGCTATTCACTTGTGATCAGTGCGGGAAGAGTTTCAAACAATCAGCACATCTTAAGGATCACATGAACATCCACACTAGAGAGAAACTGTACACATGTGATCAATGCGGCAAAACATATTTGTGGGCTTCACTCCTGAAGAATCACCTGAGAGTTCACACAAAGGAGAAACCATATTCATGTAATTTGTGCGGAAAGAGTTTTTCATGTCTACAAAGTCTAAAAGTGCATCAGAAAATACACACTGGTGTGAGAGAGTACATGTGCTTTGAGTGTGAAAAGACTTTTACTACAGCGAGCTGTTTAAAACAGCACCAGAGGATCCACACTGGAGAGAAACCTTACAAGTGTTCACACTGCGACAAGAGATTCAGTCAGTCATCAAATCTGAAAACACATGAGAGGATCCACACTGGAGATAAACCGTATCACTGCACTGCATGTGGGAAGTGTTTCACAAATTCATCTTCTCTACACAGTCATACAAAAAACTATCACAGTAAGTAGATCATCTTCAGATCTTTTAGGTCTGATGCCGCGTCCTCAACAAATGTGACACAATAATGCAACAAGCAACAAAATATCATCTGGATAAATCTGTTCTAAACAGTCATTTTTAGTCATTTTCACAGTAAATAATGTTAATCTTCATCTTCAAAACCAGCAGATTCAACTGTGAGATTCAGAATTTTTGTATGCTATTATTTACTTGAATGCTACTCTTAGCCCTTAGTGTTTTCTGTAGTATCAAAATTATATATAAACTTATATATAACTTTTTATATAAAACTTAAACACTGATGTATTTCCTGATGTAAATGATATGAAATTTCCTACTCGATCCTCTAGTAGCAAGAAGAAACGTACAAACAAAATAGAAATTGATTTTAACAGTCTTATAGCTCAAGGACTCCAGCGTGACTGAGACAAGGAGGCCAAGAAGCAGGAGAAGAAGGAACGCAGGAGGCGGGCCCAGAAGGCAGCTGGAGGACCAAAAGATCTTCTTTAAATTGAGGGCAATTCTGAAGCTGATGAGGAAACAAGAAATAATGTTTAAAAGAATAACAAAGTTGATGAGAGAGATTATTGATTTTCATGATTTTTCTACTGATTTACAAATGTTAACAGATGATCTAGGTGCAATGGATCTTCAGACTGTTACAGAGATATAAATGCTGTAATGATGTTAAAAGTATGTGCTGTGTATTACAAGGGCACAATTATGTATTACTGTGTTTATTTTTGCTGGCTATGTATAAGGGACGGTCGGATGAAAGGAGATGCATTTTGCAAATTGTGGTTGCAGAATGGAGCTTCTAGCTGAGACCGAGATGTGCGAGTTGGATGGAGGTGTGAGGTTGTGGTCCAGACACCTACATTCAGTAATTAGTATGTGCTAAGTAAGATGCATTTTTGATGATCTAAAATAGCTATAGGCAAGCTTGTTATTGTGAAGATGTTTTTTCCCTGTTTGAACTTTTGACATTGAACTGCCCCGGCAACAGCGACGTTTCATGTTTGTGTAACTTGATAGGAGGGTTCTGTTTGTTAGATGATGTACAAGGTTATAAAAGGAAGATGAAACGGAAGTGCGGGGCCGTCAATCCGTGGTGAAGACTATACGCTTGTTATTTTCTTGTTATTTTGCTTAGGAGTTATTGTTTTTAAATAAAACGAAACCAATTGTTGGTGATTCGTTAAACCTTTAAATCCAGTCTCTGAGTAAATAATTATTAAATAACCAGTTATCAGAACCTGAATAAAATCTTATTTCGAGCTTCAAGTGCACCAGACTTGTTTGAGCCAGGACGGACACCGGGAAGAGGGGGTTGAGACTTCCAACAGCATCCATTCATTCAAGAGGTAATTATGAATCTGGTGATTGCATATTACTTGTGAATGTTATGGTTGTAAACCGAGAATATCCATCTCACTTTCGGTATAAAAATACTACATGGCGCCCAAACGTGTGGGGCTCGATAGGCCTGTCGCAATAATCAATATATCGACTTATCGCGCAATATATGTACATCACCTCAATCATTTTTGGTGACGCAATATATCGCCCATTATATTTACTTAAAAATGAATGTCACCATGTTTTGTACATTCCACTTGCGCCTGTGTCTTTTGCAGCTTCTCGTACATAATGTTGTGTAGTCATGAGTTGCTAGTTCAAATTTAAAAAATGCTTCTACACAAAAAATCTAATCTGCAGATATGGTCTTGTTTAGGAATCTGTGCCTTTGTGCATACGGACATCTGACTGCTATGTAGTGATTGTGTTTTTCAGCAATAGTGTGCACCCTTAATTTACAGAGAAAAGAAGGTCAGGGAAAAATCTCCATACAAGTTCTTTGTGCATGTTTCTTTTTTCTACTTATTTTGCACTTTTTGTTAGAAAATATTTATTTACTATTTATTCAAGTTTTTTAAGGTATCTAATATTTTGATACTTAATTTCCATGATCTAAATATTCTTAAAAATTAAAAGTTTGTTGTCATTTGGAAGTGTGTAGGCCTTCTTGCATTATTATGCTGTTACATTATGATTATATATTCAGTGGCATAAAATGGTCTTTAAAATGACAATAATATCGCTTATCGCAATTATTTCTGGGGCAATATATCGCACAACAAAAAGTTGTTATCGTGACAGGCCTAGGGCTCGATTAATTAAGGTTTATAAATTCAGGGATAACACAGCTAAGTGATAGTCAGAAAGTCTTTACATGCAGCAGTCGAAAGAAATAATCCAGAGGGATTCATAGAAACGCGCGCACAGGCTTGAAAAGACCTGAGAAAAAGAAAAAAGCAAAGAACTCAGACAATGAGTATTGCTAGTGTAAAGTCCTAGATCCAATAAAATTCTTAGGGAATTAATGGGACTAATGGCGACATTGACGCTTGTCTTGGAACATCTAGGCGGACGGATAGTTTGGGTCAGTCCCACGCATGGAAGATGCGGATCTGGACAGATCCCTTGGGAAGAGGTCAGAATGGCCGCTTCTGTTGTGAATATCAGAGTTCTGGACGGAGCAGAAATTCCGCCCTTTATATATTCAGATAAAGGGGGTAAAGGAGGATTTCCGAGAGTAAGAGTCTTTGATGAATCCGGGGGAGAAATTAAGAATATCCCCACAAGAAGTTGGCATTCACTAGACTATGACGAAACGGACGCGGGATCCGAGAGAGGGTCCGTGGCTCCGAGTTTGGTACCCCGCGAGGCGGGGAATGAGAACGCTCTGGATCCTAGCGCCCCACCACCATATAATCCAGAAAGCCCGAGTGTTGAGTTCGATCCGAGGAGCAAAGAACCGTATAGGGTGTATTTCGTGAGGGGAACGAACTTAATTGTACTCGAGGAAGGGCGTTTGGAAGAATTTTGCGTTTTGGTCAATGCGGCTAATAAGTTTCTCTGTCACGGTGCTGGAGTAGCAGGCGCGATCAGGGAACGGGCAGGGCCCTTCATATAGAATAGCGCAATGCCGGAAAAGTCCTATTAAGACAGGCGATGTGATATTGTAGAAAATAGCGGGACCGAATGGAAAACCCGTGCTGCACGCCGTTGGTCACGAGAAGGGTCGGAGGCCCGAATTAGAGGAAAGTTTGACGGCGATGCTTACACTGGACGGTATAATAGATAAAATCTGTTTCCTGGCCAGGGAGAACAATTATAAGGTAGTTGCGATGCCAATAATTTCAGGAGGAATTTTTAGATTCAATGACGTAGACATGGGTGCGTCCCTAATACATACGTTAAGGAGAAAAACAGACCGTGTAGAATGGCCTCGGATGTGGATAATCTGTCACCCAGACGTCACTGTATTGAAGGCAATCACGGCGAGGGTGAATAGGAACCAGGCGGCAGGCGAAGGAAGGTCGGATCAGGGGGGCGCTGTTAGTCAGGAGCCTCCAGTCGCGCGGTCCAGAGCCGTAGAAGAAGAGACGCTACCCGACTACCCCATATTAAGACGAACAGCGACATCTAAGGGGAAGAAAGATCCAGTAGAAAATCCTTTTTGCAAATTAAAGTTAGGTGATAGCTTCGAAACATTCCAGCTCGGAAAAGGCTTATACCGGCCGACACACGCTAAAATAAAAAAGGTTGAAACTAATTTAGAACGAGAAAATCAGTGGGACGTCGAATACGCGCCAGGTATATCCCGCAGGTAGCTTTGGAGTCTGTTGAATGGGGGAGATGCTTTTGATATCCTCTCGGACGAATCGCTGATGCAGAGGACTAAACGAGCGATATTAGCGCAGAAAGATTTGACTAATAAAGCCGCACTCGAAGGATTAATTAGAAAGGGGGTTGGAGACAAGGTTTTCGAGGAATATTATTCAGGTCCAGAGGACGAGGACTCGGAAGACGAGCAGGATGAAGACGAGGGAGAAGACTCAGAATATGAAGCATTACTGCACCCAGAATATGAAGCATTACTGCACGCCTCGTAATGTGATGCCCGTCCCGGGCAGGGTGATACCTGCACCGCGAAGGTTAAGATTTAGGGAGAACGATTCGAGCTTTGGGGACCATCCCGAAGTAGGAATGGTTCGTCCCGCCGAGGTCAATGAAATAAACCAACATTTAGAAGCGTTACACTTAGGAACGCCGGGTCAGAGACGACCGAATGTA
The DNA here is from genome assembly GCA_027422415.1 of Schizothorax lantsangensis. Lineage (NCBI taxonomy): Eukaryota > Metazoa > Chordata > Actinopteri > Cypriniformes > Cyprinidae > Schizothorax > Schizothorax lantsangensis. The sequence goes on along the minus strand of JAPDDO010000147.1, from coordinate 154,338 downwards.
TCTGTTGAACAGGTGCAGTCCCCGAGACAGCTCGAGTTCAGCGTGGGGGGATCACGAACGACTTTAGAAGAGTTAATGAAAAAAGATCACGAGATGAAACTCCTAAAGAAAGCGAAACTGAAAAATACCACAGTAAAAGGTAAAGTCAGAGAGTTAGTTCACTATGGAGAACAAATGAAAATTTCAGCAGAATCAGTTGAAGCTCATATTTTAGCAGAATTTGGTCTTCAGGGAGGACGGAAATTAGCTAAAACGTTAGAGGGATTAATCCCGACTAATAAAGAAGAGCTAGAACAAGAGAATTTTGAGGCGCAGTGGCGCACGGTAGGCGCGCTGTCTGCCTGTCAGGAGGTCGCCGAAAAAGGGGTCGGCGGGATTTTGAGACATATTTTCCAGGGAGTTAAACGAAACGCTCTGATAGGAGTGAAAGAGTTTCTCTTGTATGGTCCCGAGACGTCTCCAGAAGAATTAGAGAAAGCATTAATTTGTTACGACCGGAAGACAGAGATTATACAATCAGAGAAAGAAAAATCCCATACTGCTAATAATAAAACGCCACGTCCAAAAGACCAGCCTAGGCGATCAGAGCGAGAAAGAAAGCCGTATAATTGTTACGAAAGAGAAAGCATGCCTTCTCCGCGCCCTGATTACAGGTCGGATCAGAGATGGAAAAAAGGGGAAGAGAGGGCAGGAAGGAATGATCAGAAATATCAAACCCGAGGGGTTGGAAGATATAGAGATCAATCGAAGCCCAGGGCGGGGCCAAACTAAAACACGCACAGAGCGGGTGGGTATATTAGCCCTGACAAATGGGAAAAGATGAGCGCGGATGAGCGAGCGCGAGTCCTGGCCGAGAGAGGCAAATCTAAAGCGGGAACCAAAATAGGTCAAGTGAGAATAGAGAGTCCGCAAAGCACGGAGAGAAGAGAGTTGGTAGAACCGAAAGAAGTCAAAATGAAAAGGAAGAGAAGTCAGAGGAGAAACGCGGACAAACCGCGCGCGTAGGAATGTGCGGCCCACCTGAAACGCGCTCTGGCGAGTATAGAAGAGGTAGATAACAAATTATATAAAATTTATGATCAAACAACGTTCGTTGTTGACACCGGAGCTGATCACTCTGTACTAAAACCATCAGAAAGGCATGACGAATTAGTAAATAGGATAACGGTAGAAGATTTCGAAGGGAATTCCAGGAATAAAAAGGTTTGGAGAAAAGACAAAATAAACGTAATTTTTGGAGGTGACAACCTGCTGTGCCCAGAGGATTTAATCAAGATAGGGAAGATAGGGGTTGTTGATCAAAATAAAGAGATCGAACGAATAGTGAGAGAGTCAGAATTAAGCGATAAAGGGGGGCTGGAAGTAGTCCTAAGAAAATACTCTGATTATTATTCACGCAGTAAAAACGGCTGCGGGAAGGTCGACTGTAAATATCAACACGTAATCCAGGGAGGGATTCCCCCTCCCCAGAGACCATATAAAATTAATAGCGCGGCGGAGCAAGAGATCTCCGAGACTATTAAGGAACTGGCCCAACAGGGAATTATTACGAAATTGAAGCCTAATCAATTGGTTAGATCGAATTCTCCGTTGCAAGCCGTAGCTAAGAATGACGGAACATGGAGATTAGTGACTAATTACAAGGCTTTGAATAAGCTAACAGTCCCAGACACCAGTTATCTCATTAACTGCAGTGAGGCGTGCGGCGAGATAGGCAAGGGGAGAGAGTGGCTCTCCAAGATCGACCTCGCAAACGGTTACTGGAGCATCCCCCTTGCAGAAGAGAGCTGTGAAAATACTGCTTTTACGTTTAGGGGAGACCAATTCGTCTTTAATGTCTTGGCTCAGGGCTTAAAAAAACGCGGGAAATCATTTTCAAAGTACGCTATTAACGATATTATCAGGGATACCGGTTATCGTTTATATTGATGACATTCTCCTCAGTACGGCCACGGAAGAGGAGCATTTGAGGCTGTTAGAGCAGACGCTAGACAGACTAACAAAAGCAGGATTGAAACCTAGTTTGAAGAAAATGGAAATAGGGAAACGTGAAGTAGATTTCCTGGGATTTAAACTAGGGAGAGACACCAAAGCTCTCACCACAAGCACTAGAGTGAAGCTGGAAGAGCTAGAAAAGTCAGCCCCGCCCCGAACGAGGAAGCAGTTGCAATCCTTATTAGGTACGCTGAATTATATCAGGGAACTGATACCTAAGTATTCTAGGGAGGCAAAAGTACTCTACAGCTGAACTAAAGAGGGAAAATGGTCACGGACCAAGCAAATGGAGCAAGCTAGGTTGAAATTGATCAGAATGGCACTCGACAGCGGAGAGCTAGAACGGAGAGATGACAGCCTGCCATTGCATGTCCACGTGACAGAGCAGGAAGACAAAGCAATGCTGACGTTGTCGAATGAGGACGGAAAAGCACCTATCGCTTTCTTAACTCACCAGCTGGAGGCAGCGATGAGGCGCTATGATCAGAACAGTGCAGAGAGAGTTCTAGCATCTGTGACAAAGCGGTTGTTGCAGCTTAAAGCTGTAGCTAAGGAGCAACCGATAGTGATTTTTTCGATGGCCGGAGAATTGGCCCGAATAAAGAAAAATCTGGTTATGGACCAAGCTCTCATACACAGACAGAGGTGGGATAGATGGGCCATAGTGTTAGGAGACACACAATTAGACTGGCGTTTAATGAGAACAAAAAGAGAGACTAAAATGACCAAATGTCACGACAGACATCAACACCTCCCAAAGTATTTCACAGACGGCAGTGAAAGGGCAGGGAAAGTTAGATGGGGGTTTTTGGTCAAACATAACGGTCAATTGATCATGTCAGGCGATGGAGAAATCGCAGGCAGAACTCAGCTGGCTGAAGTGACTGCCGTGCTGAAAGCCCTCCAGAAGGCAGAGGAGCTAGGCCACAAGGAAGTCGTGCTGACCAGCGATTCAGAATACGTGACGGACGGTATTAACAAAGAATTGGAGACCTGGAAAGCCAACGGTTTCCACAATGCCCGTAACAAGCCTATGGCACACAGGGGGCAATGGATGGAAATTGCAGAGTTGTTACAGAAGATAACCACTCATTGCTACCACCAGGTGTCGCACACAAAGCAGGACAGCGAGGCGGCACAAGGCAATCGAGAGATTGACAAGCTGATAGGTCAGGTAAAAATGCCAGAAACGATAGAGCTGTTCCAAAAACTGCATGACGAGCTGAACCACCCGAGTGTAAATATGATACAGATGGAATTGAGGCTGCGAAATTTGAAAATTCCAAGTTGGCGCTCTTACTATAGAGACACTAGGAAAAATTGCAGGGAATGTAGAAAGTTCATGACTGCCAGAGGGAGCCAAGAGAGCGAGCTAACAAAGGACTTCCGGGGGTGGGAACTTAGTATTGACTTCGCAGGTCTGATTCGTCCACGCACTAAGGCTGGGAATTGCTACTTCCTGTTAGCCGTCGAAAATCACACAGGAAAAATCATGATATGGGCTATGAAATCGGCTTTAAAACAAAACGTGGTGAACTGCTTACGAGAATGGATAAAATGGGAGGGCAAAATGCAGAGTTTGAGAGCGAATGGAGCGCATAACATCAGCGGAAGGTTAGTAGAAGATTTTTGTAAAGAAAATAAGATAATTTTGACAAAGAGTATTCCTTATAGACCCGAAACGAACGGGATCGCGGAATGTGCAGTGCGAACTGTTAAAGAATGGTTTGCGAAAAATAAGGAGTTAGGTGATTGGGATACGAAAATTGTTGAGTGTTTAACCGATCTTAACAGGAGTGCTGTAAGCCACAACTGCAAGAAGGAAGGCGAAGAGCTAAACGCCATTGCAGGGGTGAAAGAAAATCCGAAGTTTCAAGTAGGAGACCAAGTAATTATTACGAGGAGACGTAAGGTCGGCCGCTTTAACGAAGGGTTAGGGACGGTAGACACCGTTAAAAGTATTACAGGCACTAACACTGTAGGCTTAGAAAATAACGGGATTCAGAGTAACAGAGATCTGATAAAGAAGTAAGGAAATGGAGGCGTTAAGTGCGTTGGTTAACCAGAGAGGGTTGATCAGGTTAGAGCACGGCAAGCATGGGTCCAGAGCGATGTTATGGCTTGAGCCAGAAATAGAGAGAGTCCTCGGTTTTCGAGGAGCGAAAAACAAGGCAACACCGGGTACGGTTAGACCGTATTGCTGCCTGATATGCAATCAGTTGTGTGCGATGCCATACATTTCGTTATGTGAAAAACGAGACATGGGGTCTGAGTGGACCACTTACAAGCAGACGACTATTGAACTGTCCGGAGCTCTGATATGTTCCCATTGCCGATCAGGTAATTCTAAGATAAGGATCGATTCATTTAGAACTACCGTTGACTACGGAGAGGCATGTAATTGCACTTGGAATGGTGTAACTTTGTTCGACTGCGTAGCGTGTAAAGCAAGGAATAGAATCCCGATGTCTTCCCGGGCTTTATGGGAAAGCCTGAGGGTCCTCAAACCGTTGGGGTATTTTAAAGACATGATATTAACTAGGTTCTCACGACATCCTTATTTAGGCATGAGAGAGCATGAACGGAACGCGCTAATGGAGGCGCGATTCCCCATGTGGCCGAGAGATAGGCCAGAAGTGCAGGACAGGGTCCTTCGAGAAAGAGAAGAATATGTAAAGGAACTTAAGAAGAAAGACCGAGAGAGGGATTTAACCTTGACCGACATGGAGTTGGCAAAATGGAGTTTTACTCTGTGGCATGAGCCGCTTCTGAGATGTTTCCCGGAAGTAGATATTAAACAAGGGTCCCGCGGTAAAATCGCGTGGATATATGTGAAGATCGACGACTGTTGGCAGGTGAGGAGTTGGTCGAATTTAGCCATAGAGTTGGCGCAGGGGGGCGAATGGGTCGAAACACCCAAGTACGATAAGGATTATCGAGGCACACAGCCACGCTCCAACGTGACAAAGGAGAGACCAGAAAAATGAAGACAGTGCAGCTACCAGTAGCTCCGCCGAACGATTTGGACAAACACAAGATTTGGTGTTCGGTAACGAATGCGTTCGTTAATGGTGCTTATTATGATAATGAGCAAATTACTGAAGAGCCGACTGAAGTTTTCAGCGTGATCATGCATTATAAAATTAATATTTTAGCATGTGCGCACCCCGACTTCGATTGGATCGGGGGGATTGAAGCAGAATTGCATGAGAAACAACCCGATGTGCGTGTGGTTCAAGTTTCAAGTTCAAGTTTCAAGTTTATTTGTCACATACACGACTATACAGAGATTGTATAACCAGCAGTGAAATGAGAGTCGGGTCCGCTCCATGGACAGTGCAAATATTGGAAAAACAACACAAGGGAAGTAAACATAAGATAAAATGAATAAAAAATAAGATATAAAGAATAAAATATAAAATATAAAAGAATGTGCATGACAGTAAGCTGTAGAATTAAATATTAAGATAAGCATGACTGTACAGAGAGGAATGTCCAAACAGGTTGTTCATGGTTGACATGAAGCAGCCAATCACAAAAAATAAAATAATAAAATAAATATAAAAATAAGATAAGATATGTTACAAGACACAGAAAGTGTTGTGTGCAAGTGTGCAAGTGTGCAAATGAGCAAATGACACTGACAGTTATGAGGTAGAGAGTAATGAATGTGTGATTAGTGATTTGAAGTAAGTCAGATGATGTTAAGAGGCTGACTTTGAGTTCAGGAGCCTGATGGCCTTGGGGAAGAAACTCCTCCTAAGTCTCTCGGTTTTTGCCATCAGGCTGCGGAAGCGCTTACCAGATGGCAGCATAGTGAAGAGGCAGTTTCCAGGGTGATTTGAGTCCTTGATGATTTTGACAGCTCTGCCTCTGCAGCGTTTGATGTAGATGTCCTGCAGAGAGGGGAGAGCCGACCCAGAGATACGCTCAGCTAAGCGCACAACTCTCTGCAGGGCCTTGCAATCTTGGCTGGAGCTGTTTCCATACCACACTGAGATGCACTGAGTCAATACACTTTCTATGGTCCCTGCATAGAAAGTTTTCAGGATTGTTGGTGAGACCCTGAATTTCCTCAGCTGTCGCAGATGGTACAGTCTTTGCCTGGCTTTCTTAACCTGTGTTTGGATGTGTGTAGTCCAAGTCAGGTCCTCGGAGATGTTTACACCGAGGTACTTGAAGCTGCTAACTCTCTCCACAGGGGTCCCGCTGATCACAAGAGGAGTGTAGGGCAGCAGGTGTCTCTTTCTGAAGTCCACAATCAGCTCTTTGGTTTTGCTCACGTTCAGAGAGAGACAGTTGTCCTGGCACCATGATGTAAGTCTCTCCACCTCATCCAAGTATGCGGTCTCATCATTGTTGGAAATGAGGCCCAGAACCACAGTATCATCAGCAAATTTGATAATAGATGTGGATCTGTGAGAGGACACACAGTCATGTGTGTAGAGAGAGTATAGCAGGGGACTCAGAACGCAGCCCTGCGGGGCTCCTACATTCAGGGTGATGGAGTTGGAGGTGAACTGGCCTACCTTCACCACTTGTGGTCTGCCGGTGAGGAAATCTTGAATCCAGTCGCAGAGTGAAGTGTTTAGGCCGAGGTCTGTGAGTTTGGAAGTCAGCTTGATGGGGACTATGGTGTTAAAAGCTGAGCTATAGTCTATGAATAGCAGTCTTGCATAGTTCCCATTGCTGCTGTCGATGTGTGTGAGGGAGGAGTGGAGAATGTGTGAGATGGCATCATCAGTTGATCTATTGGAGCGATAGGCAAACTGGAGAGGGTCCAAAGTAACAGGGATGGAGGAGCTAATGTGGCTCTTAACAAGTCTCTCAAAAACCTTCATGACTATAGATGTGAGGGCCACTGGACGATAGTCATTCAGGCAAGAGGGTTTATTGTTCTTAGGCACAGGGATGATGATGGATTTTTTAAAGGAGGTGGGAACCACAGAGGTAGCAAGGGACTCGTTGAAGATAGAAGTAAACAACCCAGCAAGCTGATCAGCGCATGATCTCAGAACCCGGCCTGTGATCCCGTCAGGTCCAGCCACTTTCCTGATGTTCACTCTCTTTAGTGCCCTCCGAACCTCGTCCTCCGTCACGGTGATCACATGATCCTCGCTTCTCTGCCTGCTGCTTCCTGACGCGCTGCTCGGCAGAGCCGCGCTGCATTCAAATCGGCCGTAGAAGGTGTTTAATTCTTCAGCCAGCGACGGATCTGCACTCACCTCCGCGGAGGATTTGTTTCCAAAGGCACAGATGGTCCTTAGTCCCTGCCACATGCGTCGAGAGTCGTTGAGCTGGAAATGAGACTCAATTCTCTCTTTGTAGCGATGTTTGGCGGCACTTACAGCTCGTCTGAGAGCATAACACGCTGCTTTATACTCGCACATATTCCCAGACAAAAGATCCTCGTTGTATGTGGCAGTGCGTTTGTTAACCGCATCACGGATTGATCTGTCCACCCACGGTTTCTGATTAGGGAAAGTCCTTACAGTAATCGTTTCTGTAGCTTGTTCGGTAAGTGTGTTTACAAAGCTCACTGCTACCTCCGTGAACTCGCTGACGTCAGATGAGCTCGCCCTGAACATGTCCCAGTCGACGTCATCAAGAGCCGCCTGTAGCATAGCTTCAGAGTGGGAGGACCAACGCGTCACTTCCCTCTTCACCGGGGGTTCCTGTACGAGCCTTTGTTTATATTCCGGTGTGAGGAAAATAATGGATAGATGTTCCAGATGAGGTGAGCAGGATCGCGACAGAGAGGAGATATTCCTGGGGTCACACCATTCCTTGTTAGTCATGAAACACACTCCTCCACCTTTGGATTTACCGGCCTCAGCTGTTCTGTCCATCCGTAAAACAGAGAAGTTGTCAGACGGCGTTACAGCAGTGTCCGGAACCGAGGGCGTGAGCCATGTTTCAGTCAAACAGATGATGTTACAGTCCCTTATGTCCCGTTGGAAACTTATCCTGGCTCTAAGATCGTCCATCTTATTATCCAAGGATTGGACATTAGCGAGCAAAATGCTCGGTAAAGGAGGACTGTGAGCCCTTTTCCTCAGTCTGTTGCGAATACCAGCGCTATTTCCACGGTGTTTTTTGTTCCGTCTCCTGTGTCCTTTGTTCTCCGCGTTCCGAAGAATCTCAAGAGGCCACGATGGATTCGGTGATAAAGTGTCCTGAACCAGGTTAGTGAAGCGGTTTCCAATGTCCAAGAGTGTACTTTTGTCGTAGGTGATCAGTGCCGACGTTATGTGTGCAAAAAGAGAAATCAAAAGTAAGTAAAAAAGTAAATAAAAGCATAGTCTTAGCGGAGCGACCCGGACGGCAGCCGAACATAGCAGCGCCATCTTGTTATACTCCTCCTGCTCCAAAACTCATTTCGAACCTATTTGCTATTTTACTCTTCTTAAACGTCCATGGCAGTGGAGTAATTCCACTCCTCACATAACACAAAACCGCTGCCATCTGGTTTAATGTTATCGAATCGTGTCCAACAGCGCATGCTATCAGCACTTCTCCGCATTCTGAACTTGGCACTCCGTATACGGCATCATCTAAGAAAATTAAATTCTGTCTAAAGACTCCTTTTTTTATCTTTTCCCCTGTAAATGTTTACTCTTTTCATGTATAATTTTCTTTTTATACTCAAAACCTCTGAGGTTTGATTCCCCGTGAAGGGGTCTGTGCCATTAAGGAAGTCACTACAATCTAAAACATTTTAATTTTTATCACAAAAATTTGCATAAGCAAAATCGCTATAATCTATCTTTGTATAAAAATATTTCTTCCCATGTCTTCTTTTGCTAAACTCTTTCCTCACGCATTTTTCTAACAGTTTCACGTTACTCTCATAATGCTCCTTAACGTCTCTTTCCATCTTTAACATCTTATTTAACTCCATTTTAGCTAAATACATGTCTGTTTCCCATTTTGTGCTATCTATTTCCCAGTATCCTATTTTTGGATTAAACTTGACCCTCGGAAGAGCCATTCTCTTTCTCCAAATCCACGGATAAGTTTGATTTAATTTTGAATCAATCCACACCTCAGATTTAACCTCTATTTCTGCATAACCTGTTTTACGGGAACCTACCACTCTGTCTTTCGCCGGTGTTAGTAAAACGAACTCGCCTTCCGGATTAATTATTTTACTAGCTTTTATCCAATCTTCTATATTCTTTTTTATTTTTCCGACTGAAGCTATTTTCTCTTTTTATTTACCTCTTTTAGTTCTTTTTACTGTTCCCCTAACTTTACACTGACCCATCTTCCATGGGTTAAAGTTTTTCCGTGTTCTCAATATCCAACATCCTCCAATGTCTTCGTTTATACTGGTTCTGTAAGTCGATCCAATAAAATATCTGTTTCGTTTCTTTCCCTTTCCTCGACGAAACTGTTTTCTTCATATATTTCTACCGTCTTGCTATACCAATGTTTTATTTTCACGGTGCTTTTTAGCCTCACTTTAGGTTTTCTTATCATATAGTACATCACTTTATCCATACTAACGTCGTCTAACCATTTCCAAAAATGTGCGGTATTTTTCTCTATTTCGCTCCTTTTTCCTTTGTTTGTTCCCCACACAGTTAATTCATATCCGGTAATATTCTCTCTCTCTACTTGCAACTCTGCAAAAATAACTCTCCCCGTCATAATCATTATTAATAAAAATATTCCTAACATTAGAATTATCCAAAGAATGATACTCATCCATATGCAGACTCTCCGCTGTGTCCGTAGCTTCTTGATGACTTGTCTTGCCTCCGTTAAATCCTCCGTCAGGCTCTCCACAGACACGGACCGCTGCATTTTTATCCTGCAAACACACGTTATTTCTGAGGCTCGCACTGGAGCCTGCGTGTTTTTCTCATGAAACCTCGACGCACGATTCGATAACATTAAACCAGATGGCAGCGGTTTTGTGTTATGTGAGGAGTGGAATTACTCCACTGCCATGGACGTTTAAGAAGAGTAAAATAGCAAATAGGTTCGAAATGAGTTTTGGAGCAGGAGGAGTGACCAGGATCATAGATAGGAATTCGGAGTGGAAAGTATTGCACGGGCCAGCTCAGATAGCTGATAATAGTATGATTCGTTATAAAGTACCAAATGGAGGACGTAATGTCCCGTTGACTAGGCTTGATGCTATAGCAATCGATGATTTATCTCATACAATTCAGAGAAAAGGCTGGAGAGATAAGTGGTGCAGAGGCAAGGATGATAATTATTATTTAGGCCTAGATTGGATGAAGAGTAGTCTTTGTGGCACGAGTGTCGAAATTGTAGGAGAACAAATTAAAGGTGGTCCCAGATGGTACGAATCTCCGGGAGAGTTTGTACAGGAAGGTGTCCGAGGAATTAAACAAGCAGCCCATGCAGTACTTAATTTTATATCAAAGGATATGTGGTCAGGATTAATAAACTTTCTAATTAACACTGGTTGGTATTTGTTATATGGAGGACTGGCTTTATTAGGTCTAGTTTTATTGTTCATAATTTTGAAATGCTCGTGTGCTGCTTTAGGAATGAGAATATGTTCAAAGTCAATTGAAAAGTGTGACGAGCTTTCAGTTTTAGAAAAGCTGTTAGATTTTCAAGATAAAGCACAGAGACGGTTCAGGCAGAGAAAAAGGAGCGTTTCAACATATAGCATGAAGAGTTGACATGTTTCAAAGGTCATAGATGTTTTTCAAAGAACTTGTTCATGTCTATTAGACACATGAAAAAAAAAAAATACCAGGTTCCCATTACTTCTCTTTCTATGCACTGAGCAATTTACTGACACAAACCTGTTTACATTTTTGCACACAGGGCAGCTCTTCTTATGAAAATGCAAAATATACATTTATTATTTATTATTACATTTGTTTCCCTATCTTTGCCCACATACTGTATTTTGATGAAGCTAAATTCTCAATAAAACTGGTATATTTTACTGTTTCTGTTGTCAGACAACGGAATGAATATGAAATAGTGACTGAAACGCGATCCATTAAGACTACATAACCAGCTCCCTTCCAAGATGTTAATCTGCACAAAAAAATCATGATAATCGCACCGTCGTCTGATGAAATCAAATACACATAAGATAAAGACAATAGCTGTGCTGTGATTTCGGCTATACTTGCATGTAAAGTTAGAGAAGCAACATAATATCTGTGTTCAACTGAATTAAAGCGCTGCTCCTCTCTCCGCTGAGCAGACGCAGAGAGAGAGAGAGAGAGAGAGAGAACGAGAGAGAGGTGTGCGCACGCTGAACAGAGCAGACGCAGAGAGAGAGAGAGAGAGAGAGGTGCGCGCACGCTGAACAGAGCAGACACACAGAGAGAGAGAGAGAGAGAGAGAGGTGTGTGCGCGCGCTGGGAGAGCAAGACCTTGCGCTCGCGCGACAGTACGGCGATTCTCAGAAACTAGGTTTGGGTGCTTTTTTGAAGGGAAAAAAGTCGCTAAAGGGGTCTGCAATGTTGCTAAGTTGGCAACACTGTGCATTTCCATTTCTCCAACTACGGGTTGGGCCACGGGTCAAACCGGAAATACGCGCTGCGTTAATCGCGCATTAAAAAAATTAGTGCCGTTAAAATGAATTTGCGTTAACGCGTTAAATTTGACAGCACTAGAAAAAATTCGATTTTTCAACCTTAGAGGCTGCGATTACACTTTGTCACGTGACACGCGAGAGTAAACAGGTGTGTTCGACTTGAAGATCGATCGTATGACATCAAAGTACGGCGAGAGAAAGCATAAGGAGACCTCTGCTCTCTTATAGCTCTCGCAGTACTTTGATGACACACACAACGATCGGTCTAGCAGCGCTGCTTCAAGTCAAACACATCTAAGCAGTCTTCAGAGGAAGCATAAAGTTGGCACGCTATGTTGCCAAGTCCGCAGTTTGCCGTGGGTTGTTTTCGTGTCCGCGGGTCTTACATAACATGCAGAATTGACGCGCTACATGTAAATGATATCCTTTGATGTATTTTCCTGTCAAAATAACGGAGTTCCTTTGGAATTCTTCAGCTTTTAAGAACTGCCGGGTTCTCCGCTAGTGGGCGGAGCTAATGCGCAAACGGCAATCTCATTGGCTGGCGTTCACCTATTATCCTCCCTGTTTTGATTTCAGCAAATCAATTCGAGCGAACGCAGACAACCTGATTAATATTCATGAACCCAGCAGCGCAATAATCCTTAGGGTGTTTTATATTATTAGTAGTAGAATTCGTAGTAGTTTTGTTATCTTATCAGTATTATTTATAGTTTTCTTTTTCCTTTTTTTTGTAGAAACACTAAATGACAAACAATATCTTAAGCACCACCTCCAGTCCTAAGTTCAGTCAACATGACAAATATGCATTCATACATGGTTATTCTAATTACTAAAGTCCTATCATCATATAATGCTAAAATGTAATGCTAAATTATCATAATATCATATTATAATGTTTGACTGACTGATGCTAAGTGAGATATTTAAAAAAAACTGTACCATTTTACAAACATAAGCTATATATATATATTATATATATATATACAACCCCAAATCAGAAAAAGTTGGGACAGTATGAAAAACGCAAATAAAAAAAGAAAGTAGTGATTTCTAAATTTACTTTGACTTGTATTTCATTGCAGACAATATGAACACAAAATATTTCATGTTTTGTCTGGTCAACTTCATGTCATTTGTAAATATACATCCTTTCCTGTCATTCAGACCTGCAACACATTCCAAAAAAAAGTTGGGACAGTAAAGCATTTACCACTTTGTAATGTTGCCATTCCTTTTCACAACACTTAAAAGACGTTTAGGGACTGAAGACACCAAGTGATGAAGTGTTTCAGGTGTAATTTTGTCCCATTCTTCCTGCAAACAAGTCTTAAGGTGGGCAACAGTACAGGGTCTTCGTTGTTGCATTTTGCGCTTCAAAATGCGCCACACATTCTCTATTGGAGACAGGTCGGGACTGCAGGCAGGCCAGTCAAGTACCCGTACCCTCTTCCTCCGCAGCCAGGACTTTGTAATGTGTGCAGAATGTGGTTTTGCATTGTCTTGTTGAAATATGCATGGACGTCCCTGGAAAAGATGTCTTCTTGAAGGCAGCATATTGTGCTCCAAAATCTCTATGTACTTTTCAGCATTAATGGTGCCATCACAGAAGTGCAAGTTACCTTTGCCAAGGGCACTGACACAACCCCATACCATGACAGACCCTGGCTTTTGGACTTGTTGCTGGTAACAGTCTGGATGATCCTTTTCTTCTTTGGTCCGGAGCACACGGCGTCCATTCCTCCCAAAAAATACCTGAAATACTGATTCATCTGACCACAGTGCACGTTTCCACTGTGTGATGGTCCATCCCAGATGCCTCCGAGCCCAGAGAAGTCGACGGCGCTTCTGGACACTGTTAACATAGGGCTTCCTTTTGGCACAGTACAGTTTTAACTGGCATTTGTGGATGTAACTACGTATTGTGGTACTTGACAAGGGTTTGCCAAAGTAGTCCTGAGCCCATGTGGTGATATCGCTTATATATGAATGACGATTCTTGATGCAGTGCCGCCTGTGGGATCGGAGATCACGGTTGTTCAGCTTAGGCTTGCGCCCTTGTCCTTTACGCACTGAAATTCCTCCAGATTCCTTGAATCTTTTAATTATGTTATGCACTGTTGAAGGTGAAATATCCAAATCTATTCCTATCTTTCTTTGAGGAACATTGTTTTTAAACATTTCAATAATTTTCTCACGTATTTGTTGGCAAACTGGCGATCCTCGGCCCATCTTTGCTCCTAAAGGACTATACCTTTCTTGGATGCTGCTTTTGTACCAAATCATAATTACAATCACCTGTTGACATCAACTGTTTCAAATCACATCATTATTTAACCAGTTTACCTCATTACTAGCCCTAAATTGCTCCTGTCACAACTTTTTTTGGAATGTGTTGCAGGTCTGAATGACAGGAAAGGATGTATATTTACAAATGACATGAAGTTGACCAGACAAAACATGAAATATTTTGTGTTCATATTGTCTGCAATGAAATACAAGTCAAAGTAACTTTAGAAATCACTACTTACTTTTTTTATTTGCGTTTTCCATACTGTCCCAACTTTTTCTGATTTGGGGTTGTATATTTATTTATTTATTAGTATATCAGATAATTAATATTAGTCTGGTGAGTAAACTAAAAAAAATGACAAGCCAATGGAGATTCTATTGCCAAGGTGTCCATAGAGGGTTGATAATATTTACAATAATCAATTGAATTTGATAGGTGTCTCTCACATTGTCCCACAGAAACATTAAAATAGTGTAGATTAGTGTGCAATGTTTTATAATAATAATGTATTCTATTTAGTGTCCATTTCATTCATTTAACATTTAATATTGGGGACATCCAAGTTATTTGACATATTTGAAAAAAAAAAAAAAAAAAAGTAAAAATAGTTACTAGTAACTCAGTTACTATTTGTGAGAAGTAACTAGCAATATAACTAATTACTTTTTTAAAGTAGCGTGCCCAACACTGCATACTATACAATGATTCATTACTTGTCTTTGTTGAATAATACAGAATATAAAGAGCTTTAAAAAATAATTGCATATTAAATCGCAATCGCAATATTGGTAAAAAAAATCGCAATTAGATTATTTTCCAAAATCGTTCAGCCCTAGTCGCAACATCTAGCTACTGGGGTGCCTCAGGGCTCAGTTCTTGGGCCACTTCTCTTTTCTGTCTACATGGCATCAGTAGGTTCTGTCATTCAGAAACATGGCTTTTCATATCACTGCTGTGCTGATGACACTCAACTCTACCTCTCATTCCATGCTAATGATCCAACGATAGGTGCTCAGATCTCAGCATGTCTAACAGACATTTCTTGCAGGATGAAGGACTGTAACAGCCAAAACTATGTATTTGCATGCATCACATTATTGTGCAGTGTGCCCTTTAAGAGAATGAGCTCTTCACTCCTAACGCATGCTATGGTGAAGATGTAGAAGGAGTTATTCTCATATAAGAGGAGTGCATTGGCATGTACCAGCCATTGAATGTGTGGAAAACCAACAATTCGCTTTCAAGCTCTTTCATTTCATGGAATTAATGAGAGTTATCTGGGTCAAAGCGTTACAGGATCATCATCTTCAACTCAACCTTGCCAAGACAGAACTGCTTGTGGTTTCAGTAAACCCATTCACTTCTTCACAACTTGTCTTCAACCTGCCTTCAACCCGAGCTGCTGTTTATTATCTTGAGTGAACTAAACAAGAATACTCTAAACATCTTGCTGACAAACGTTGTTTTGTTTACTCTACTTAGATTCTCAAGTATGTTATTAAATCTTCTTCATGTTGAAGAGCACAACCTCAAGAACTAGTTAAACAACCTTAAAATACTAAACCAATGTCATATGGATTTCACATTAGGCATAAGTCAAGGACTACTCTGAGTATGCAGTCTGTCTACACAGCTGATGAAAGATACCTGTTCTGTTGTAGTGTACTAACTTACCCTCTGGAGGAACAATTTCTTTCACATAATTTGATGGAAATAGTCCCGTTTTATTATTTTTCTTTCCCATCCACCACCCGTCATCAATCTGCAAGACAAAACAGTAAAATGGATTATTTAAATAGAAAAAAGAATGAATGAATTATTGAATGAATGAATTATTGTTTAATGTTTACACAAGGAAAGTAAAACAGCAAAATAAACCACTTAAAGATTCTACGTTAGCTTTTAATGACGTTTTGTGTCCATTCTAATACCCTTGATAGAATCTCTATGGTTTCCCCAACAATAAGCTCCAGCTCGTCTTCATCCACAGCAGTGTAGTCATATAACACCTCACATTTTCTCATCTGTTCATTTGATTTCATCACTGGAAGGATGAAAAAAAAAATCAGGTATGACAACAAACTGAACTTCTACTGGATACAGAAGCACTTAAAGTCTTCAGTTTTACAACTTTTTTTTCAAGTATTTAAATTATTTTTATTTTTTGTATTTATTTATTTTTATTTATAATTTATCACTTTTAATTATTATATATATTATCTTTTAGTCCCTGGTTTTGTTGGTCCTTGGTCACTGGTGCTCTTTTAAAATAATAGCAGTGAATTTCAGTATCTTCACTTCAAAAGTAATGAGTAACAGGTAATCTTTTGAACTTAAAAGTTCTTGTCAAGTTCTTGCAGTGCAAGTGTTTACACTGTAAAAACAATCCTAATTTTATTAAAAATAACTTTTTAAGGATGTTTTATTTTAAAATGCAGCAGCCTAATATTAATGATGTTTTTAATGTTAATCAAACTACAAAAGACAAAGAAAACACTCACTGCTCTTGACTGAATAACTTTTAGGATTCATCTATATTTATTTTATGCAGTGAATACTATAACATGGTTTATTAGGGCCTGAGCACAGCAGCGTGAGGACCCTATTGGAATTGCTCGGTTTATTATTATTAGGGCCCAAGCTCATAGGAGCGAAGGACCCTATTGTTTTCCTTAAGATTCTTCTTCTTAGTTATTATTTATATAATATTTATATTATATATTGATCCCCTAAGGATTATTATTACATTTACATTTAGTCATTTTGCAGACGCTTTTATCCAAAGCGACTTACAATTGACCTATCGGTAAGCCCCTCCCCTCGAAAGCAAACTAGCCAATGGCAGTCGAGTATCAGTTGCACGGGGAGCGGAACTCGGACATTTTTAGGTTTCAGCGCCATAGAGAAACATTGGAAGATGTGAAGCTCGCATCGGTTTTATGGGGTTTATGCTTCAAAAATGGAAAAACGATATGCCTGGGGTACTTGTAACACTGATTCCAGGTATCCTGAGAGGATGGGCAATATCATTTATTTTATTACATTTCCTGAATCCAAATAAAACAGAGCAAAATGTACCTAAGTATTCAACCCAATACAAATGAAGACAAAAACATTCATTTTCTGGTTTCATACACTCATTAAGTGACCATTTTCATCTGCTCAAGCAGAACGTTAATGTTATCTTGTGCTTTAGCAAGGTATCTCTGGCTAAAACTAGTTAAATACGTTAACGTAATAATGTAATACCTTAAAGTTAGTGAGTCCACATTAATGTACAAACCTAAATAGCGGACTGTTCTCGTGTCTTGTACAGTGTAGGTCAAAAACACATAAGGTCTACATTTCAGTGCCTCTCCATTTTAAACTGGTTAAATGTACATTAATTTAATCGTAAGTTACCCTGCGATACATGAACAGTGTTGATCCTGCATGGGGGGGGCTTACCGATAGGTCAATTGGGGAGTACATAAAGCGATTCATCTTGAAGAGGCAATCAGACAGAGGAAGTGTTCGTAACACCAAGTCTCAGGCATTGTTCAAATAAGTACAAGCTAGCAAGGGAAGGAGTAAATAAAGAGAAAGATAAAGTTTTTTTTTTTTTTTTTTTTTTTTTTAAGTTTAGGATGTCAAGTAGTGTCGAAAGAGATGAGTTTTCAGTTGTTGCTTGAAGATTGACAGGGATCCAGCATTCCGTATAGGGGTGGGAAGATCATTCCACCATCCAGGAATGGTGAACGAGAATGTTCTGGAGAGTGATTTTGAACCTCTCTGTGATGGTACCACGAGGCATCGCTCACTAAATTGCTTCAGATTTTTTTCTAATAATAACAACAAACTACAGATTTAAAATGATTGATTAAGGAATTTTTGATGGTTTAAATACTGTTGCCATGGTAACATATTGAACATTATTATAATTTTCATGTTTAATCGTCAGAGTCATCTCTTTTCATGACTTGGAAAAGGTTCATAGATGTATGTGTACAGGGAGCTATATAGCGCCACTTAGAATATGGGCATATTCAGGGAACTCTGTAGTGCATCACTTTTCAGCTATGGTCACCAAGCTTTGCACATATATAGATCTCATCAAGTCGGACAACTTTCACACCACAGACATTAGCTCCACCCAACTGGAAGTCAGACATTTTTGACTGGTAAACAGGAAGTGTCTCATATGCTCTACATTCATTATGTGATTCTCATTCAACTACACACAATTATTCAGGCCTTTTTGGATGATCACGTTAATGTAGGTATTATGAGTTAATGGATGTACAGTAGCATCACCAACTGGAAGCAGAAAGTATTGCATTTACTGAAAAGACAGTCTTTGAAAAAAAAATCTAACATTAAAATGTATGGCAAACAAGAGCTGCATGATTAATCAATATAAGATAACAATTTGAACACCCATTCAGGCTTATTCTTAATTATCAAAGAGTCAAGTGGAGATATATGACACATATGATCACAACTTCCACTTTTTCACCAGAATGGTTTGCTTTCTTGTGAAGTTTGCCCTGGTTATGGATTGGAATATTGTGTGAGGACCCTTCGTTTCCCTGGGACAGGGGAACAACTCGTTATTATTATTCTTCTCCAAAATTAATCACATTTTTGAGGGCTGAAAACTCGAAAACTCATGAAACTTTGCACACGCCTAGTGGTGAAAATTTACATCTGATATGAGTTTCAGAAGTGGGTGTGGCAAAATGGCTCGATAGCGCCACCTATTCACTTTCAATTAAGTGCCCCTGCTGCTACATTTCATGTACATGTATGAAACTTGGTGCACTCATGTAACACACCAATACCTACAAAAAAAAGTCTACTGGAGCAAAATCCAAAACCCAACAGGAAGTCGGTAATTTTAAATTTTCTCTGCAAATTTTGTGTTGTTTTTGCCAATTTCAAGTGTTGTATTTTAACGCACTCCTTCAAGATATTTATTCAACACCAAATTCTGGTTAGTGTAATCTAAAGCCCTTTGTGATGTTAAATTGTGAAGATCTAGAGGTTTTCACTGAAGGGCGTGTCCGTGGCGGCCTGACAAATTTCAATGTTTCGCCATGAAACAGGAAGTTGTTATAACTAGTGTTGCTTTCGTCAACGAAAATTATGACTAAATATCGTCGTCAACGAACCTTTATCACGTGACGAAAACGAGACGAGACGCAACGTAAATGCTGGTCATGTGACGATGACTATGATTAAATGTATAATGCAATATCGTTGACGAATAAAAACGAGACTAAATGTGGTTTACAAAATAAAAACTATGCTAAAATGTCTCTTCATTTTCGTTGACCAAAACGAGACGAAACGAAATGTTATAATGTTATTTCATCTCGTTTTGTCGCGTTATTATTATTATTTTGCAGTATCCCTGTCTCACTTCAGGGGCTGTCAGGGTTGCCAGGTTTTCGCAACAAAACCCGCCCAATTGCTACTCAAAACTAGCCCAAAACCAGCCCAATCGCATTTTGAGGGGGGTGCCCTGGTAAAGTTCGCATTCCAGGGGCTAAATATCACGTTATCGGGGTCGCTTCAACCCGCGGACATGAAAAACAACCCGCGCCAACAACGTTAAAGTAGCCCAATTCCGCGGGAAAACCACGGACTTGGCAACACTCTGCACAGACGCAAGCGACGTCACTTTCTCAAGCCCCACTCGCGGCATTATTTAGAAGATGACAACAAAGTTAAGTCTGACACAGAGAAAGGGACCGATGGCCGGCTTCATCTGACTTCAGTTTACAAGCAATACAAGTAACAGACACACATTTTATTTGCACTTTTTAGTATGTTATTGTAGCTCGAGCATTCAAGCACCTTGTTTCTCTTTGTTAAACTTGAATGTATTTTTTTTTTCTGGCATTGTCATGTGATGCTATTTTATTTATTTTATTTTATTTATTGTTTTTATTTATTTAAATTAATGTGTGTGTACTTCTAACATGTTTGGTTGGTAAAATAAATGTTGTAAATTCAAATCAGAGCGTCTTCCGTGTCTGGAATGGATGTATTCTTGAGTCTATAAGGTAACAATAATATAATAAGATAACCTTGTTTGAAATGGGTTTGGCTAAAAGAAAATTTTGGTTTCGTCTATACTACTAGGTACTTATACTATATTGACTGGGTTAAATAGAATTGTATTACTAAAAAGAGACTAAAATACAATTTTCATTGACTTAAACTAGACTAAATGTCATCAGCTTTCGTCGACTAAAACTAGACGAAAATAGTCATGGATAATTCTGACTAAAATAAGACTAAAATGTTCAGACTTTTAGTTGACTGAAACTTGACTAGACTAAAAAGAGTATGAACGTGACTAAAACTAATAAAAACTAAAATGACAGCTTCACACAAAGACTAGACTAAAACTAAAATTAAAACAGGCCGCCAAAAACAACACTAGTTATAACTCAGGAATACAATGTCCAATCTACCCCTAAAATAAAATGTAAAGATATTAAACACTTCAAGAATATCACAATGTTAGTTTATACGTTTAACCTATATAAATGTGCGCTTTTAGATGCAAATTCAATCGTTTGTGCGGAGTGGAAGCTAAAGCGCGCTTTATAGGACATGGAGATGCCAGCACGATCACTTGCATTGGAAACAACTTCAAATACGCTGAAATTTTTGCTCATAAAGCTAAGAGTAATACATCATTCAAAACTGTAAAGGGTCTACATTTATTTGTGTGTACTCACAATATCAACAAAACGTTGTGCTTTTATAAAATAAGTAAAACAAGGAGGATATGCTTTCTGCCGTGTCGGTCTTGAACAGGAGCGCTTCACAATGATGAACCGAAACTCAGCGAATACTCGCCTCACATACTTAAATATATATTTTTACTACTTTAAAACAAAATAATTCAAATCAAAAACAAAAACTCTTTCATTATGTAATCCATAAAGTTTTCTCTTTAAAGGCACGTCCAATGAGGAGATGCGAGTCAGGATCGTCAACGTCATCTTTGTGACACTTACTCAGTTTATTAATAAATAATTCAAATATCTCCTTACTATTTCCCCCCCGACACATTCATGGTAATTACTTTTGCGGCAAGCTTTAGCCAACTGGGTGCGTTTGAATGGAGAACTCTTCCAGCTGCGCTGAAGGTATGCTTGCTGCTGCTGATGCTGGACACTAAACACCGTCGAGCCACTCTCAGTCTCGTGTTGTTTACTGACTGTTTACACCTGTTGCTTACTGACTGTTTGGCCTTATAAATATATGAACATAGTACTTCTGTTAGTATGCATATCGTTTGTCAGAAGCAGGCGGTGCGCTGCATGAGGCAAAACAGTAATAGCCAAAACAATTGCATAGTTGTTAGGGAACTGTCAGACACAGAGGTAAGTGTTGAAGAGAGAGTGTTTATTACAGGAATAATCAATGATAACAGAGGTGATCGTCTTCGAGTGAGGTAAGTGGTCCTTTTTGGAAGTATTGTGGAGAGTGCGCTGGAATTCTGACTGTGCCTCTGTATCTTGGCAGGATCGTGACGAACAGGGATCCCAGAGAGCCCGTGAGTTCCAAGGATCTACTGCAATCCAGGAATCTGGTAGCGAGAGGTAAACAGGAGGTAAGTATTAACAGGTAAGGAATTCAGGTTAGTATACTCAGCTAGTAGCTTCTGGAGAATGTCGGTCCTTGTAGTATCCACATGTATAAACGAGATCGGACCATGACTGGAGTGAGGTGTGTGCTTAAGTAGAGCAGGGGTGATTGGATGCCAATGACGTGCAGGTGTGTTCACTCAATGCACAAGTGAGACCAGGTGAGGGCGTGCGCTGTGCTTGGAGAGGGAGCAGGACAAACAGATCCGTGACAGTACCTCCCCCTCCCGGAAGGCGCGTCCTGCGCCGTAATAGTAACACCAGGGAGGGGGGGGCGGGCGCCCTGGAGGCTGGAGATAGGCAGAGACTTAAGGGAAGCCTCCAGGGCGGATCTGGGAACTCCGGCGACCATGGCGGGGTTGGAGGCTCGGGGAGCCATGGCGGATCCGGGGACTCGGGAGGCCATGGCGGAGCAGGAGACTCGGGAGGCCATGGCGGAGCAGGAGACTCGGGAGGCCATGGCGGATCCGGGGACTCGGGAGGCCATGGCTGAGCAGGAGACTCGGGAAACCATGGCGGGTCTGGAGGCTCGGGAGGCCATGGCTTATTTCTTTTGGGCAGCCATGGAGGGTCAGGGAGCTCCGTGGCCTTGGCTCTGGGCCCGGCCACCCAGGCAGAGGATATATAGCCCTCCCAAAAAAATTTCTTGGGGAAGCTCCCCTCTGGTGGGCATTCTGGAGGAGCGGCCGCCTGGTGGCGCTCAGGAGGCGCGGGCGCCAGGGGGCGCTCCGGAGGATCGAGCACTAAGGGGCGTTCCGGAGGAGCGGGCTCTTGAGGAGGCTATGGAGGAGTGGGCTCTTAAGGAGGCTCTGGAGGAGCGGGCACCAGGGGGCGCTCTGGAGGAGCGGGCACCAGGGGGCGCTCTGGAGGAGCGGGCACCAGGGGGCGCTCGGCAGGAGCGGGCACGAGAGGGCGCTCGGCAGGAGCGGGCTCTGGGGTGCGCTTGCTAGGAGCGGGCACTGGAGGGCGCTTGCGAGGAGCGGGCACTGGAGGGCACATGCGAGGAGCAGCCACTGGAGGGCACATGCGAGGAGCAGCCACTGGAGGGCACATGCGAGGAGCAGCCACTGGAGGGCACATGCGTGGAGCAGCCACTGGAGGGCACATGCGTGGAGCAGCCACTGGAGGGCACTTGCTAGGCTCGGACACCTGGGAGAGCTCGGGAGAGCTGGACGGAACCAGCAGGGGCTCTGGAGAGCTGGACGGAACCAGCAGGGGCTCTGGAGAGCTGGACGGAACCAGCAGGGGCTCTGGAGAGCTGGACGGGACTAGCGGGGACTCAGAAGAGCACTTCGTCATGGCCGGCGGCATCATCGTCATGGGTGGCGGCTGGCTTACGGGAACTTCCTCCACAGTAAAAGACGAACCCGCGAGGTTCAGCACATAGTCTATGTATTGCGCCAGGGAGCCTGGGGTAGTGGCAGGTGGCGCCAGGAGGAACAGATGATTGTTCAAACCGCTCCAGAAGACTATTTTCAATGAACCGTCATCCCAGTGTACGTGATGGGCGAGATGAAGGAACTCTTCCACATAAGATTCGATGGAGCAGCCATCTTGGGTTATTGTGAAGAGTTTATCTAGGTGCGAGGAAATGCTGTCCATCTTCTGTTAATGGTCGGATCTTCTGTTAATGGTCCGATCTTCTGTTAGGGAACTGTCAGACACAGAGGTAAGTGTTGAAGAGAGAGTGTTTATTACAGGAATAATCAATGATAACAGAGGTGATCGTCTTCGAGTGAGGTAAGTGGTCCTTTTTGGAAGTATTGTGGAGAGTGCGTTGGAATTCTGACTGTGCCTCTGTATCTTGGCAGGATCGTGACGAACAGGGATCCCAGAGAGCCCATGAGTTCAAAGGATCTACTGCAATCCAGGAATCTGGTAGCGAGAGGTAAACAGGAGGTAAGTATTAACAGGTAAGGAATTCAGGTTAGTATACTCAGCTAGTAGCTGCTGGAGAATGTCGGTCCTTGTAGTATCCACATGTATAAATGACTGGAGTGAGGTGTGTGCTTAAGTAGAGCAGGGGTGATTGGATGCCAATGACGTGCAGGTGTGTTCACTCAGTGCACAAGTGAGACCAGGTGAGGGCGTGCGCTGTGCTTGGAGAGGGAGCAGGACAAACAGATCCGTGACAATAGTCACTCTTTAGTGTAGATATATGCTGATATTATCAGACGATGTCTTGATTATGAATCAGGATTTAAGGAGTAAAGTGAGAGTGACTGTTAACATGTAGCTTAAAGGGTCATGTTTAGTCACTATTTTTACTTGTTTTAGGTATGAAAACAGAAAATATGTAAATGAGAACAGCTTTATTGGGCATTGTTATATTAAAATATGTGACAGTTCAGAGAGTAGAACAGATCTGAAGTGCCAAAACTTGTCTGAAAGCAGACCTGACGCAATGATGTCATACATATGCTAATTAATGTGTGACGTCACCATTTTAGTTACATATATTAGGCATCTTGTTGTCTGAACAATTCTGTATTTATGCTACCAAAAACACAGATCTGCACAAAACTGACCATTATATTCATTGGAATAAATTAAATGCACTTCACTGTAAAATCTGGAAACTGGATTGTCTTTATGTAAAACTGTATGTAACTACAACTAAATTAAACTTCAAGGTCAAGGTTCAAACTTCAACTTCAAGGTCAAACACTTGTGTATTTTTATGGCTCACCCAGTTGCTCCAGTTCTACAGTTGTATTGGCTGAAAGTCCTCCAGCAAACACCTCACACATGTAAACTCCTTTATCTTCAGTTCTGATACTCTTCAGTCTGAGAGAGAAGTTTCCTTTGAGGATTTCATCAGTGAAGAACTCAACTCTGTCTCTGTATCGCTCATCTGATGAATCTGGAAAAGCCTCATTGTCTTGGTAGAGAAGAACCATAATATCTCCATCTTCATCTGTTTTCTTCCATGAAACTTCCAGGTCTTCAGGTGTGACGTGAGAGTCTACAGAGCAGCTCAGAGTGACGTCCTCACCCACAGATGCAGATATGGAGCGACTCGATCCTGATACTAGCATTCGCTCTGAAAGAACAAACAGTATAAATATACATTCAGTAATTAGTTTCTGTAAATTCATAGTGAAAATCAAGGAAGGAACTCATGTGGTCAAAACTCACCAACATTATCAAATTTAATTTCAACCACAGTCTCACCAGACTCTTGCTGACTGTAGACAGTACATTTGTATTGTCCCTCATCTTCAGCTCTCAGATTGTCCAGCCAGAGGGAGAAGTTTCCACGTTGAATCTCTTCAGTAAAGAAATGAGCTCTATCCTGATAATCCTGCTGCTGGGCCACTGGTCGACTCTCACCATCTTCATACAGATGAACGAAAGTATCTGAGTCTGTTCTCTTCCACTCCACCTCCAGACTCTCCACTGATAAAAGTTCATCAACAGAACAGGGCAAAAGCACTGAAGATCCCAGAGGAGCAACCAGAGGACCAGAGGGACCTTTTACAATTAAACCTGAGACAGAGAAATTAAATAAAGCTTGTTTTGTTTCTCGAAGCATAAATGGACAGAGCATCATTGCTGACATGAACAGGTATTTATGTACAGTAGGTGCATTCAGGGTGTAGCGAAGACATTTGTTTTACAATAATCAAACTGTGATAGAGGAGAGGTAAGAAACTCATGTTATGTGTAGATTTTCATTGTGTGTGTGTGTGTGTGTGTGAGTGAGTGAGTGAGTGAGTGAGTGAGAGAGCGAGAGAGAACACACATTTGAACTTCTCACGAAAACCTTCCGCCTAATTCACAACACGTGCGTACGCACATGAATTCCCAGCCAACACAGCCATGTGGGGCCCACAGGGGTTGCAACTGGGCCGATATCTGGGGCCCACCTGGGACCCAGCTAATTTTGTCCTGTTTCCATGGTGGCCCGACATGGGTTAACCCAGATGGGCTGATGATGGGCTCCATATAGGGCCCATATGGGTTAACCAGGTAGCTCCCATTTGGTGCCTACATGAGTCTGCCTACATGGGTTAGTGATGGGACCCAGCTAGGTCTTATGTAGTTCTATTATGGGCCACAACAGGTATTCACATGGGCTAATATATTTGTCTGCTTGGGTTACCTTATTTTACAGTAAACCCCTAAACACAAACGTTACATTAAATCCACTAAAAAGCTAAAGGTATTCAATAAACAGAAACCAGTAGTTCATGCTTTTAAGCAAAGTTTATTTATTTAATTAATTAATTAATTAACTAATCATGACTATCATAACTTGTACATTCATAACTTTATAAAATAAGTTTCTAAAAAAAAGTTAATTTTAAGCTCCTGAAAAACTTATTTTCTTGTAAAAACTTCATAACTTTTATTCTGAATGCTTTAAGCAAGGTTTCGTTGGAACAATTTGAACATGACCATTACAACTTGTATATTTACAACTTTACAAAACAATCATCTTAAAAGTTAAAGTGAAGCTCCTGACAAACATTATTTGGCATAATCGTTATTGTTTGTATATGCATATCTGAAAACTCTAAAATGCATTTCACAAACAAACAAACCAACAGTGCAGCTCCTCGCTCTCCCAACGGCCCTTTAAAGACAACAATTAATCAACCACTGTGCCAATTTTTCAGTTAAAACAGATGATTCTTGTCTTTTTTAAAGATTGTATTTCCATTTAAAAATCAAGAATATCTTAAGACTTACCCATTGTGCTCTCCACTACGTGACCTCACAGAATGGTTTCCTCCCGTCACCGATTAGCCACGTTGACACTAGGGCTTTTCACACTTGAAATTGTTAACCCTGGGTCATCCTGAACCCCGGATAAGCGGAATCCTGGGTTATCTGTAATCTCGTTTCACACTGCTCATACTATACCTGGGGTTAACTGTTAACCCTGGGTATTCGTTAACAGACGTTTCACACTGTACATTCCTAAACCCCGGGTTAACGTTCTTATTTGCATATTTGCGGTGTCACTGTCACTGATTGGACGAACAGCAGGCAACCTGTTTACACGGCTTTTCCCGCATCTTGCCAGTTATTAAAAAAATGTCGCCGCTTAGGTCTTTAGCCGTTTTAAGCCTCATGAGATGCACAAAGGCAAGAAAACAAAGACAAAAGTACAAGAGAAAGAAAACAAGGAGCAAAGTATATGAATATTTCTTTGAATTTCTTTTAAGTGTGGCGAGACTAGTGTACAGTCGCATCCTCATCTCGGAAATTATGGGTCGCTCCCAGAAGTCATTGCAAATGGCACATTTACTGACAGTGACTGGCTTCGCCACTTTCGAATGACACAAACAACTTTTATGTATTTAGTAAACGCTTTGAGAGACCACATTACGAAAGCAAACACTTCTCTACGAGATGCTATTGATGCAGAACGGAGAGTCGCAATTACATTGTGGCGCCTAGCAACCAACGTGGAGTACAGAACCATCGCTCAACTCTTTGGAGTCGGGATTTCCACAGTTTGCACTGTGGTTCACCAGGTAAACTATTTCTAACACATATTAAAATGCTTAGAAATAGACCAAGTGATGCAAAAAAAAATCTTACTTATAAAAAGAATGAAGCAGGTACTGCATTTTAATGTTCACATACCTTTCTGAAATAAAATATATTTAGCTGACTTTTTGTGAATTTTCATTTTTTCGTTAACTATATATTTAAAATTAACACAAATTAAACAAAATATAAACACTTTTTTAATAAGGTTCATTAGTTAAGGATAGTTCACATTAGTTAACATGAACTAATGAAGTGTACTTGTACAGCATTTATTAATCTTTCTTTGTCAATTTCAACATTTACTAATACATTTGTTAAAATTAGCTGATACACTGTGAACATGAACAATGCATTTTCATAAACTAATATTAACAAAAATAAATTAATAAATACCGTTGTACTGCTCATTTAGTTCATGTTACTAAAATGCATTAACTAATGTTAACAAATGAAACCTCACTTATAAGTGTTACCTTTCTAATAAATTTTCATACTCACATTAAGTAATAAAGATGAGATAGTAGAGAAAGAAAATATTAAAGAATACCAGAGTAGAAATATGCCATTAACTTTATTATCTGCATTTCTATTATTTTATCAGGTCTGTGCAGCCATTGTGGACGTTCTCGCAAAAGATCTAATTCACATCCCAAAAGGAAATGCTGCTTTGGAAGTCATACGAGGTTTCGAGACCAGATGGAGTTTTCCACATTGTTTCGGTGCAGTAGATGGCACTCACATTCCAATACAGGCCCCAAAAGAATTCCAGAGTGACTACTACAGTCGCAAAGGATTTCACTCTGTGGTTCTTCAGGGATTTGTTGACCATCAGTACAAATTTATGAATGTGATGCACGTGTGTTTGCCAACTCACAGCTTTACAAACTAGGCAGCGAAGGACTTCTGTGTCCTCAAGTGCACCGACAAATTGGGGGAAAATCTGTGCCTGTTGTTATTCTTGGAGATAACAACCCAGCGCTTACCTGACCGATGAAGCCTTTCAGTGACAACAGGCTACAAACTCCAGGAAGAAGGGCATACAACTATCACCACACCCGGGCAAGAATGGTCGTCGAAAATGCTTTTGGAAGATTAAAAGGCAGATGGCGCATCCTCCTCAAAAGGAATGACACCAGCATCCAAAAGCTGCCCAATTTAGTGATTGCATGTTGTGTGCTACACAATCTGTGTGAATCTTCAGGAGAAGACTTCAACACACACCTGATGAATGAGGTGGACCAAACAGCCGATGCTTGTGAAACTGGCAATGACAATGACGATGCATGTTTAGTTCGCAATGCCTTTGTTGAATATTTTGAGAGAAATAAACAAGCAAATCTGACATGAGAAGATACAGGATATAGATACCTTGTAAATACTGTTGCAAATATTAAATGTTTTATTATTTATAGCTTTGATAAACACTTTAACAAAAGTAACAAGAAAAAAATCTTAAGCAATAAACTGAAGTAGAAATTAATATACATTTTATGTATTTGTGATCCAAATGGTTACTAACATTTATATAGTTCATATAACACAAGGTACTACCATCTAAACATATTTCATATTTTAGACAATCCAACACACTTTAGCCCAACAGGGTTCTATCTTTATGCAGCAAACTTGCTATGTTTAAACTTTCTAATAAATACATTTGTTTAAAGCACTTAAAGGCTCCGTTCCCTCATTTTCACATGTATGTGTAGGTTCTTGCATGAGAAAAGTTTTGTGGCTCCTGTGGTTGAAACATTTGACCTAAAAGGGCAAAGAGTCTCTCCTCATGTTCCCGATCTTCTCTGCGGCATCTCTCTTCTCTTCTTTCAGCAGCCTCTTCTCGTTGCTCCACCCACATCATGAAGTCTTTTTTGGCTGCATCTTGATACTCACAGAAACGCTTCATGATGTGTTCTAAGTCTTCTGATTTTCGACTTCTCTTTGGTGTCTTGGAAACGGAGCTGGCTGATGCACCTGATGTCTGATAAACAAATATAAGTTTGTGTGTTATAAATAACTATTTAAAATGATAGATTTTGTGCTAGCAGCAATAAATCATGTAACACTTCAATGTAATTTATTTTACAGTAATGATCATAGACAGAACCGATAATGACCAGATCCACAGTACTGTTTGGGGTCAGTAATTGTTTTCCCTTCTTTTTTTAAATAATACTTTGGGTGTGTTAAGATATGTTAAGTTGCTAAACAAGTGATTTAAAGAAAAGTTAAAAAAAGTTTTATTGCACATTTCTTTTCTGATTAAAGGTTATTTTTAATTGTTTATTCATCAAAGGATGCTGAAAAAAAAGTATCACAGGTTCAAAAAAATTCACACAACTGTTTCCAACAAATAATAACAAGAAATAATAAATCATATTAGAATAATTTCTTAAGGATCATGTGACACTGAAGACAGGAGTAATTATGCTGAAAATTCAACTTTGCATTACAGGAATAAATTATAAATAAATTAAAAAATAGTAATGTTTCCAAACTTTTGTCCAGTTTTGAATGTTTTTTAAAAAAAAAAATAATAATTCAAGGGTAAATACATCACCAAACATGTATAAACAATTTTCGTACCTGTTAAATTGACATCTATTTCCATGAGCTATAACTGATATCATGCACATATGCCTCTTAAAACATTTTAACAGTAACTATAAACTATAGTTTAACCATGTTATTTATTTGTAGTAAAACTACAAATGGAAGTCAATACGCAAAAAACATGTTTTGTTTTTTTTTACAATAAAACCATGGTTAATAAGGGTAGCCTACTCTCTTTTTCTCCCTTTTGAATTATTAAACAGATACAATAATTACTGACCGATGAGGAGGAGGATGACAGAAGTATCTAAAGGGTAATTCGCCTCTTTATCTTGTTCGGGGGTTTGAATGGAACTGGCGTTTTCGCTGGGCAGTATGTCAGCAGGTTCCTCTGTCTCCTCAGGGCACAAGTCAGCAGCAGTGTCAACAAGTATGGTAGGTTCGACACTTGGACGATCTTTAAGAATTGGGTCCAAAATATCAAAAAAAGGACAGGTCTGTCGTTCTGACCCAGAGCAGGCATTGTTATCTTTTACAGCTTTGTAATCTTTTTTGGCTTTTTTAAGTTTGTCGCGTAGCTGACCGGGAGTTCGTTGATACCCAGCCTCAGCTAATTTGTCAGTCAGTTCTTTAAATACTCGGTTGTTTCTGACCGTGCCTTCCAATTTGTCTTGAACATTTTTTTCTGACCATAGTTGTAAAAATAATACTCCTCTCTCCAGTTCACATGCTTTCCGTCTTTTGACATTTCTTACTTTTGAAGTTCTTAACGTTACTTCTCACCGGCTGCTGTTTACACCACGTGCATTTCCTGTTACTGATGTGACATGAGCCTCGCTGCTCAATTTCTGATTGGCTGTCTGATGCCAAGTGTCCAGCAGCAACAAGCAAACACCGCTCTGTTTCACACTGAACAAACTTAGCACCGCAATGCGGGGATAACACCACAAATGCGGTGCTAACCCTGCTCCGGAGCAGGGTTTCATAACCCTGGGTAAAATGCGGTGCTAACACTGCTTTCAAATTACAGGTGTGAAACATGTCTTTACCCGGGGTTAAAAGCGGGGTTTAGAATGACGATAACCCGGAGTTAAGCGCAGTGTGAAAAGCCCTACTGAGTGTTCTGCCTCTTTTCTGGTAATTTGCCTAGTAAGATTTTTTCAAGCTTCCTGTAAAACACAAAAGAGCAAAAGTTAGATTAAATTCCATATTTACGCCCTTGCAATAAATAAGCAGTCATCTCCAATTTTAATTTTTTTTCAGGAAATACAATAATGGTATCGGATATAATATTCCATCATAAACAAATGATTTCAGTGTAAACAAGGGCACATGGCAACATTTAAAGGCATAGTTCACACAAAAATTACATGTCTCATTTAATCACAAATGTCAAAATCTGTCCATCTGAAATTTTCTTTTAAACAGTTGTAATTTTTATCAGGCAAATATAGATCATTTTCATTGCCATTACAGTGAAATAACTGAACATAAACATAAGAGCCTGATAAGAATGATTTTAGAAGAAAATTTCAGACGTTTTTTTACATCTGATTTCTTCATTTGTTCTTATTTTAGTATCATTTCACTTGTATTAGTGTACACTAAAAAATGCTGGGTAAATATTGGACAGAACACATGCTGGGTTGTTTTCAACCAACAGGTTAAATGTTTAACCCAACCTTCTGGGCAGTAACCCAACCGCTGGGTTTGTCCATATTTTACCCAGCGCTGGGTTGTATTTAACCCAGCATTTTTTAGAGTGTACTTGTCTTTAATAAAGTTTGAATTTTATTATTTATTATAAACTGAGTTTTGTGATCGCTACACCACAAATGAACAGTTACTTATCACTAAAATAAGCAGTACACCTGGTCCATATTCTCATAATTTGGGGTATTGTTTGTCCAAGTATGGACAATTATTTGCATACAGTCAAACTCATTTGATTCCACTGATTTATGAAGAACAAACTCAAATCTACCGAATAACCTCTGTTTGCACATGAATGTTAATAATCGAACAGCAAGTAAACAAACCTTATACAACCTCAAGCAGTTTGAGCCCCCGAAACTCTTGCTTTCCATGCCGGCCAACAATATTGAACTCTCTTGATAAGGGGTGGTCCAAAAGGAAGGCCATCATTCTTCTTGTGGCTTCATCCACAGTACTCCCTCCAATTTCTGCCAACACAGCAACCTAACAGAAAACAAGATTATTATTATTGGGGAAACAACACAAAAAAATTAACCCGAATAATTGCAATTACATTTCCCCCACAATCGTGCAGCCATAGGTTAATCGATGGTGCACTGCTATTTTACACTGGAAGTTGTAATCTACTGTGTGCATCGAGTCCATACATACAAGTCTATTACACACAATTCATATGGAACACTCCTATAATTCCTATGCAGTTACCTCTGTAACAGATGTTTTATACTTGTACTACAATTGTGTTGCCTGTGGTACAAAAACATTCTATAGCAAAAGAGCTACAGGACTGTGAAAATGTCTTAGGCCACCATTATATTTGTTGTTTTGGAAATGGTATAATGACTATCTCAGAGTTTTTATTAGAATACAACCAAATATACAGAAAAAGTATAGGCAGTATTAAAACCCCCCAGAAAGAAACAAATAGGTGGCCTTAGACTTCTGCACAGTACTTTAAGTGTTAAAAATGTTAAAGTTACTGCTAAATGGTCATGTTAGAACTAGGGATGTGCGAGTCTAGTCGACTAGTCGACTAAACGGTACAGCTCCTACTAGTCGACACTGAAAACAATAGTCGATTACACGAGAGAAAAAAAAACTTGATGATTTTATTCAAATTACCATCATTTTAACATTACATTCAAAACATTTTAAATGACATTTTAAATAACAAGTTAAAATAAAACTTTTGAAAAAGAATACATATAACATTTTTAAAAAGCGAATCTGGGCGGAAACTAAATTTTTACCTCAGACCTCGCATGCGTTTTCTTCATGTCAGTTGCGGTGAGCTCAAAATGACAATGTGAAAGACCAGCAAGGTGTGGGATTATTTTTTTGAATTAGAAGGAAATGGAAAGGTTTTGTGTAAACTGTGTAATGTCAGATAGGCTTACAATAACTCTACTGGAGCGATGCGTAATCATATTCAGTACAGGCATGTATGCGTTAGCTTGGAGGCTAGCCAAAGCCAAATGTCAATCATGTCATACACTACAACTTGCCGCTGCGGTCCACGATCCCATCCACGCCGTCTATTCCTCTAAGACCCACTTCGGTGGTGGTGCGGGATTTCCAGGGTCTTTTCAAACTGTCTGCTTGCTTGTAGTTATTTCTCTGCGTGCCTGTGACTTCAGTTCCTGCCGAGCGTGTTTTTTTTTTTCAAGTGCAGAATCGCCTCTAGTCCCGTCTTTCGCCAGACCACGTTAACATGTTAAATTCACTGAACAAATGCGCACGGTCTGAGTAAGTAAAACGAGCTTTGTTTTGTTTTTAGACAATATAGCCAACATGAAGTACATTTTTAAAAATCCATTTTAACGCCATTCCTTGATAAACTTTCCTATGGTTTTTGACTTTTGTTTTAATATGCGTTTTAATATGTTGGCTAACGTTATATGAAAATGAAGAATTCTGTCAGTCTATTGATTGATTTTCCATTTCTGCATTGCTCCAGCCGATCTGAATAAATAAGCTATGCACTGGTTTATGTTGAGTGTATGCTCTTCCTTTTTTTGTTTAACGACCGCCTAAAATTAATTGATGATAACGCGAGGCAAGCATACGGCATAATCGTGACATATATTTAGCAGAATTCATTGAGGGATGTTACAGTGTGATTCAAAGATTAAGTATTTCAAGTGTAGGCTGTTATATAGACACGCACAGTTTTTTTCTTTTACCATTTTTGGGGGGTTTCTGGCTTTTAGACTAGTCGGATAGAAAACTTCCGTTTAAACGACAGTCAAATTAGTCGTAGCGCACATCCCTAGTTAGAACATACCACTTGTTTTTGGAAGGTGGGGTCTGCCAATTTCTGCTCCACTGCATCAACATCTGAGACAGTCCGATTACTTTCTGTAAGGAAAATGCTTATTACTTTATAAAATAAAAAATAATAATTTAGGCAAAAACATTTGTATAGTCATAATTTGTATGATTTGTAATAACACCAGAATGCAAACTGGTGTAGTTTTACAGAAGGCAGAAACTTTTGTATGCATGATAAATATTAAATATTGTTGTAATGTTGTATTTTATGCATTGTTAAACGTACAACAGCCTTACGGTTTACTCTTCAAATCGAGATCTGTCCCAGGCTTACATACCTTATTTACACTAGCTTCTCTGCTATTTTAGCCATTTGACTTCATTGTTGTAATCTTCTTATATCGTGAGCACACAGCCCGGTGCCAAACTTTGCAGTTTAAATATGAGCTTTTTAAGTGTCTTTTACTTTTAGAGGGCGTAGGAAACACCAAGACATACAGCATTATCCTTTAGGCATTGGCGCCAGAAATAAGAGGAAAAATATGGCGCGA
This sequence comes from Schizothorax lantsangensis, assembly GCA_027422415.1. Lineage (NCBI taxonomy): Eukaryota > Metazoa > Chordata > Actinopteri > Cypriniformes > Cyprinidae > Schizothorax > Schizothorax lantsangensis. Next base: position 120,273 of record JAPDDO010000147.1, on the reverse strand, counting down.
TCTGAGTAACTGTTATGATGTCTAAAGTCTAACGAGACAAAATTCCAAACTTTCGGTTAACATTATGGTTTGTAAACAATGTAATTACATTTTCAGTTTTAAAATTGTAATTCCTACCTTGGATACACTGAAGGCAAACGTCTTCTTCTTCTTCTTCCGTTTTTTGGCGCGTTGCATTCTTTGTGCATATCGCCACCTACCTTTGCTGTTATGCAGTCATGATTTCTTATGATCCTTTTTTTTTTTTTTTTTCTCTTGCCTCTTTCTCACATATCCATCCATATATAGAATTATTTGATGCTCCATCCCATTCCATCTCCCAAAGCCCCACCTGGCGCTGCGTGTTCAGCTCCTCCAGGCTGGACCCTAAAATCTGGAATAGCCCAAAGCATCCTTACTCTATATTAAATCCTTTCACTTAATCCAGTAGTATATATGTATTCTATTAGTATTCTGTAGCCTACTCTATCTCTATTAAAATCATAACCTAACAAATATTCCAAATCCTTATTTACCTTCCCTCTTTCGTTTAAATATGATATCAATTCCTTTCTTTCCTCATCATACATTTTACAATCATATATCACATGCTCCACTGTTTCTTTCTCCCCACAATTCTCACATAAACCAGTCTCATGAACTCCAATTATAAAGAGCGATGCGTTCAGTCCTGAGTGTCCAAGTCTCATCCTAGTCATTATGACCTCTTCTTTTCTATTTCTACCGTTTATACTTTTCTTAGTATCTACCATTTTTTTAATATTATATAAATTATTATATAATATTATATAATACCTTATTATCTGTATTCCTTATTACCTTATTATCTGTATTCCATTTTTCCTGCCACTCTTTAATAATCTTTTCCTTAATAATAGATTTAACTTCACTTTTACTTAATGGAACATTAAAATCTATTTCTTCCCTTTTTAAAGCATTTTTTGCTAATTCGTCAGCAGATTCATTACCAGCTACTCCTACATGCGCTGGCACCCAGCAGAGTCCAACTACTACTCCTTTCCTTTGTATTCGCCATAATAATGAAAATATTTCGCACATCAAATCTTCTCTAGAAGTACAATGAGTAAATAGTGATGTTAAGACAGAGTCAGAGCATATCACTACTCTGTCTGGCTTTACCTCCTCTACCCATGTTAATCCTATTATAATAGCAACCATTTCCACAGTGTATATTGACAATTTAGATGTTAATCGTTTAGATATTGATATTTTAAACTCTGGAATATACACTCCTATTCCTGTAGTCCCTGTTCTTGGGTCTTTAGATCCATCAGTATAGATGTGCATACTTGCATAGAATCTTTCCTTTATGTACTTATTAACATGGTATTTAATCATACCCATTTCCTCCCATTCCTGTTTCTTATCTAATATCTCCAAGTCAATTTTGACCTCAGGGATAATCCATTTCGGAACCTCTCCCCATACAGGTGACACACTACATTCAATATTTGCAATCTGATATTTCTCTGCTAACTGGTTTATCTTCCATCCATATCCTTTACCGTTACTACTTAAGTATTCCCAACAATTATTTAAAACATCTTTAGCTATACGTTCTTCAGTGTAACTCTTTAAAGATGTCCAAAATACCAAAGACAATTTAACTCTCCGTAATCTCAATGGCATTTCATTCGCCTCTACTAATAATGCATTGACTGGTGTTGTTTTAGTTGCTCCTAAGCATATTCTAAGAGCTCTATATTGGATCCTATCTAGACTTCTTAATAATGATTCTGATGCTGACCCATAAATCATGCATCCATAATCAATTGTAGATCTGATCATGGCTTGATATATTGTTAGCATTGAATCTCTTTCTGCTCCCCATTCTTTCCCAGCTATTGCCCTCATCACATTTAAGATCCTCCTGCATTTTTTATCTATTTCCTCAACATGCTTTTTCCAGGTATATCTCCCATCCAACCACATTCCTAAATATTTAAAACTTTTAACTTGTTCTAAAGGTTTTCCATACAATAATAATTCAATATCCTTATAATCTTCTTTTTTCCTACTAAATATCATATGGCAAACGTCTTCTCCAGAAAATTACAGCCAAGTAGTCAGTGAGTAATGGCGTCGGCGCGATGCAGTGCGTGCCGCGTGGGGGATGGGAAATGTTGAATGAAATCTTGCGGGATCCACCCTGCATGCAGATCGAGGCAGGGCGCTGCATCTCGCGGTAGTTTGATGCCGTAGGGGATGGGATCTCGCGAGAAAGTTTTCAACACAATTAAAGTGGCTGCTTTTATTTATTTATTTTGTTAAATGTCAGTGGAAAATTGGGTAGAAATGCATGAGTGTTGGAATCATAGACTGTAAAAAAAAGGAGGGGAATTTTTAGATTTTGAATAAATTAAGTAATCCAAGTGTCAAAACAACAACAAAAATTATTTTAAAGACACATATGTGCACTATATATCCATGTTATCACCCTATATGGGATTAATTATGTTTGCACTTGTATATTTCATAAAACAAATTGGATCCCATATGTAGACCATTTTGAGCCCATGCACACATTTCCCATTAATTACAAAACTGGGAACCACATGGGGAGCCCACCTGGGATGACCCATGTGGGTCCAAGCTGGGTCATCCAAGTGGGCCCCAGATAAGATGCCCACCTGGGTTCACCCATGTGGGTCCTAGCTGGGTCACCCAAGTGGGCCCCAGATAAGATGCCCATTTTGAGCCCATGCCCACTCTGTACCCCTGTAGCCCATGTGAAACCCATGTGGGCCCCACATTGACGTGCTTGCTGGGCAGTGTGAAAAAATTGTCCCACGATGTTATTCAAGTTCGGTAAAGTTGGCAAGATATTGACAGATTTGACTTTTCCGGATCAATAACTCGCGAGCAAATCGTTTTTAATACACAAATGACGCCTCTTTTCTTTTTTAGTGATGTAGAAAATGAGCTACAAGCGAGGTTTCCTCAAAACAAGCTTTCCTCACTCTGTATAAAATACGTTGATCTAAATGCGCTGGCGTCTGAGAGACAAGTCCTAAGGGACCGTCTGCAAAGTGGCAAACGCGAAATTTTTTTACTAATATCATAGCCTACTCAATAACTTTACACTAACGCACTGTAGTGTCACCAAATTCAATTTACACATCACTGCTCTCCTGCTGGTTATACTACAACACTCATTTTGAAAGTAATTGCTTTGGCTAGCCCTTTAGCTACATTAGCTCGTGATGGCGCCGCAGATGGCAGCTACTGTGCTTTGCTCTCCAGTGTTTGTACTGTTTTTGTTTGTTTTTCCTGTTTTTTGTTTCTCAAACACGATCAGCTTTACCAGGGATGAACTGCTGAACATTCGGCAGAACACACCACAAAATCTTTTACCGGATTTTGATTACTCGGACACTTTGCTGGACATTATAGTTGGCGGAGCTGCGGTGTTGTTTAGACGCTACAGGTCGCGCAGACGGGGGAAGCGAGCCGGCGCGCTTGTGAAGCTTCGTGAGCGCGGATTAAGAACGCCGTTGCCTAGCATCCATCTCGCGAATCTCCGCTCTCTACCCAACAAAACGAACAAACTTCTCCTGCTCTCCCAGACAAATAAGGATTTCTCAAACTCTGCTGCTCTGTGTTTCACGGAAACCTGGCTGAAGGATACCATACCGGACAGCGCGTTACATCTTCACAACTTCCAGCTGATCAGAGCAGATCGCGAGGCAGAATCAACGGGGAAATCGCGCGGTGGCGGGACGTGCTTCTACATCAATGAGAGGTGGTGTACAGATGTAACTGTGTTAAAGAAGATGTGCTGTTATGATCTAGAAACGCTCTTCATTAACTGCAAGCCGTTCTATTCACCGCGGGAGTTCTGTTCGTTCATTCTCGTGAGTGTTTACATTCCACCGCACGCGAACGCCAGATCAGCTTTACAGAAACTCGCTGATCAGATCACAGAGACTGAGCAACAACACCCAGATTCTGTTTTAATCATTCTCGGTGACTTTAATAAAGCAAATCTCTCACGCGAACTGCCAAAATACAGACAGCATATCACATGTCCCACCAGAGACAGTAATATATTGGATCACTGTTACACAGCGATAAAGGATGCATATCACTCTGTCCCTCGAGCAGCTTTAGGACTATCTGATCACTGTTTAGTTCATCTTATACCAACCTACAGGCAGAAACTCAAATCTGAAAAACCTGTATTAAAAACTGTTAAAAGATGGACTGCTGAAGCAGAGCAAGATTTAAAAGCTTGTTTTGACCTCACTGATTGGAGTGTTTTTGAAGCTGCTGCCACCGATTTGGACGAACTCACAGAGACTGTAACATCATATATCAGTTTCTGTGAAGATATGTGTATTCCTACCAGGACTCGTTTAACCTACAACAACGACAAACCATGGTTCACAGCAAAACTCAGACAGCTCCGTCAGGCCAAAGAAGATGCTTACAGGATGGGGGATAAAGTCTTGTATAAACAGGCCAAATACACACTGGAAAAGGAGATCAGGGTGGCTAAGAGGAATTATTCTGACAAGCTAAGGATTCAGTTCTCTTCCAGTGATTCTGCTTCAGTGTGGAAAGGTATGAAAGACTTTACAAATTACAAGACACCATCCCCCAGCACTGTGGAGAATCAACAACTAGCAGACGATTTGAATGTCTTTTGCTGCAGGTTTGAAAAAACACCCCACACCCGCCCTGAACACCTCTCCACACAACCATTAACACCTCCAGCAACCCCCCTCTCCCCCACACCTGCACTGAAAATAAGTGAAGATGACGTGCGGCAAGTCTTCATAAAGAACAAAAGAAGGAAAGCACCAGGCCCAGACGGTGTGTCATCAGCCTGCCTTAAATCCTGTGCTGACCAGCTAGCCCCCATTTTCACACAGATCTTCAACAGATCACTGGAGCTGTGCGAAGTCCCCTCATGCTTCAAACGCTCCACCATCATCCCTGTCCCAAAGAAACCCAAAATTACTGGACTTAATGACTACAGACCTGTGGCTCTAACGTCTGTGGTCATGAAATCATTTGAAAGACTGGTTTTGGCTTATCTGAAGGCCTCCACTGGACCCTTACTGGACCCCCTGCAGTTTGCCTACAGAGCAAACAGGTCTGTGGATGATGCAGTCAACATGGGACTGCACTTCACCCTGCAGCATCTGGACAGACCAGGGACTTATGTGAGGATCCTGTTTGTAGACTTCAGCTCTGCTTTTAACACCATCATCCCGGACACCCTTCAGAATAAACTGACACAGCTCTCCATCCCTACCTCCATCTGTCAGTGGATCAACAGCTTCCTGACAGACAGGCAGCAGCTTGTGAGGCTGGGAAAATTCTCATCCAGCACCCGCACCACCAGCACTGGAGCCCCTCAGGGCTGCGTTCTCTCCCCACTGCTCTTCTCCCTCTACACGAATGACTGCACATCTAAAGACCCCTCTGTCAAGCTCCTGAAGTTTGCAGACGACACCACACTGATCGGCCTCATTCAGGACGGTGACGAGTCTGCCTATGTAATGGGTAGTATTCATTATATTAATTACATTATCCGGCAGACATTAACATTTAAGACAAAGTTAATACAGTCATAATTCCGTTCAATGTACAAAGTAATTTCGTTTTAACATTAATTGTTTTATTTGGTTGTGTTTATTACAAGGAAGTTCAAATAGGCGGTGATCGGCAAACGAGACCTGATCCATTAGTCTGGGATCGACTGCTCATGTCTCGATTCACTTTCTCGGGCGGTATCACGAGAGTTTTCTCATACGAGTAAATGTTCTCAATGAGGAAACATCACAGCATCACTCGTGATTATTTCTCCCTGTTTTTCTCAGGTATCAGATAACTAGAATGATTATAATGCATTTCTAAAATGGATTTGAATGTTAAGAGTATGTGTATATAATCGCTTAAGAGAAAGTTTTACTAAGTGTGTTAATGCGTGTGTATGAGCGGAGCACATGGTGGCTGGGCCTAACACAGGGCCGTGCAATGTGATCCCCCCCCACATACTGTAAAACTTAACTGCGCACATGTATTTTGTTTCATATCATTTATTTTGTAACTGTTATGAGTTTTGGGAGAGTGTACTTAACCAAATTAATATTTTATAGACTGAGAATCGGAAATGTTTCAGTGAAATTTTGCATACTGTTATAGGTTAATATATTTGCAAAACAAAAGGAGTATATACACTACTGTAACCGATCGATTGCGAATATGAGTTGTAAATTGTGTTGATACAAGTAAATGTTCTCAATGAGGAAACATCACAGCATCACTCGTGATTATTTCTCCCTGTTTTTCTCAGGGCGTTACATTTGGAGGCACCGCTGGGATCTTTGACTGGAGGACTACCCCTAGCTTGTAGGTGGAACCTCTTTTTGTTGATCACCCCCCCCCCCAAAAAAAAAAAAAAAAAAATACCTCGGCATCAGAGGAAGTCTAGCAGCAGGAAAGTGGACACTGCGGTTTTCAGACAGTCGCTGGTAATTTGCATTCTGAAGTGAGCTAAGTGACCACTAGGGGGCAGCAAAAGCCAGTTAAGTCAGATAAATCTTCAATCACTGCTACTTTCACGGCTTCTGATAAAATGGAGTCTGAATTGGAAAAGCTTCAGCTGGAAATTAAAGGAGCATTGTACAGCTTGACTGTAGGACAATTAATTAGAGTATGCACTGCACTTCAGATCTCGGGGCCTGAGGAGAAAAATGTGGCTGGTAAAAGTCGTGGCCAGCTGATTTCCCATATCATAAAGCACCTTGAACGGGAAGAACTAACTGACCTAGAGGATGAGGGTATGTCCGAACTCCTCAATGTTCAGGACATAATAGATAAAATACAAGATGAAGTTCCGAATCAGACTGATGAACAGGAAAAAATTCAGAAAGAGGTGGAGGCACTCAGGCTGTCATTGGAAGAGAAAGAGAATGCAATGCGGGATTTAATAAACAAAAACAAGAACCCCTCTCCAGGTGTCAGTACTCCTGGAAAGAATATGATTTTAGCACCACCAGATAGTTCCATGTGGCGCAAAGATTTTAAAATAGCAGGGCAAATAGGTGAACCAGGACAGAAGGATAAGCTAACCTTTTCTAGCCTGGCCAGGCAGATTGAAAGTGGGCTTAGCAGAGGTTACCCAGAACACGATATCATTGATGCTGTAATCCGTGCAATCACACCAGGCCTACAGTTACGGAGTTACTTGGAAGGAAAAGAAAATCTTACACTGCCTGCACTTCGCAGAATACTCCGGTCCCACTACCAAGAGAGAGGTGCCACCGATTTATACAAACAACTCACCTCTGAGGTTCAGAGTAGTAAAGAATCCCCTCAAAACTTTCTGATAAGGGCAATGGATCTGAGGCAGAAAATACTGTTTGCTTCTCAGGAAGCTGAGTCAAGTTTAAAGTATGACCCAGCCTTGGTTCAAAGTCTATTTATGCATACTGTCCTGACTGGCCTTCAGAATGACAGTAATAAAAGTGACCTACAGCCTTACCTCTTGCAGACTAACACCTCAGATGAACTCCTGCTGGAGAGAGTTAATATTGCTTGCGCCAATGAAAAGGAGAGACAGGACAAAAAGAAATACAGTGCCCCATCACGAGTCACTAATGTGAGTACAGTCCAGTCCAGTGAGGTTGCAGTGGAAAAGAAACGCACCATTCAGCAAAGCACACCCCCTCTACCCCCTGATTTGTTATGTGAAATCAAAGAAATACGCTCCGACATGGTACTGCTGAAAGACCTGAAAGCCGAGATTTCCCAGATTATGGAAACTATCCAAAAGACCACCTCCCCACAGTATCCCCCACCAAGCACAGAACCACGACAACCACCTGCCCCGTGTCCAATGTTTTCAACCCCACGATCCCCTCCTTATAGGGCTGAATCCAATGGCATGCCGTACTACCACCAGCAGCAACAAACAACGGCGATGCGGGAATATCGACCTACAGTTGGCCCAGGATGGATGGGGGAGACAGCCCAGTTCCAACAGCGATTTGCACCACAGCGATATTATCCAGCATCCCGTCCTCAGCCTAGGTGCTTTGCATGTATCCAAGCTGGTGAAGAATACTGTCAGCATTGTTTTAGGTGTGGGAGCACTGAGCATTTCAGGGCAGGCTGTAGAGCGGAGAGGCAGAAAAAAATTGGGGATCGAGGTCATTTAAACTAGGAAGGGTTACTCCCAAGGGACACGGGGTAACCAAGTGCATAAATAAGTCCCAGTCTTGTGTAAGTTGCAAGAAAATGAAGGAAAGAAAATAATTAAAATGTTGTTCAGTGTGTAAAACTACATTATACTGCTCGAAAGAATGCCAGGGAGCCCATTGGCTTATGCACAAAAGGGATTGTGGGCCACATGCTTGTTCAGGTGTTAGGAAAAAAATTATACAGTCACGTGGAAAATCTGAGAGAAAGAACGGTTTTATTGCAGGGAAAACAAATACAGTAAGGGAGTTAGTGGGAAAGAAGTGTCTTATCCGATGTCTCCTACACAAACAAAAGACACAGGCACTTTGGGACACAGGTTCACAAGTTTGTGCTATAGATGAGGTCTGGAAACACAACCACTTACCAGATGTGCCGCTACGAGAGATAACAGAGCTAATTGACCCCCACGACCCCTTGCAACTCGAAGCAGCCAATGGGACAGCAATGCCATATGTTGGTTGGCTGGAAGTGCTCTTTCAACTTACTGCTAGTGATGATGAGTGGCTAATACCTGTGCTAGTGTTAAAAGGCCAACAGCAGCAATGCCCTATTATTGGATTTAACGTTATTGAACACATTGTTCTACACAGCCAAGGAGACGAGGTAGAACCCAGGGACAAAGAGGAGTTGGTCAAGGCAGTAAAAATGACATTCCCTCATCTAAAAAAAAACAAGGCAAAAATATTTATCAATGCAGTGAGCCTAGAACAGACATGTGAGCATAAAGTGAGGACAGTAAAAGAGCGTATCAGTGTGCCTAAACGTAGCTCTATTCAAATAGAGTGTCGAGTACAGGCTCTACCCTTCAAAGAGAATACGACTCTGATTTTTCAGCCCAACGAGAACCCACAGTGGCCTGAAGGACTGGAATTCTGCGATACTTTGGTGTCAGTAAAGGCAGAAATGGCCCCAAAAATCATTGTTAGTGTGCAGAATCCCACAAATCACGAAATTATACTTCCAGGAAGAACTGTTATTGGATCTGTACAGTCAGTGAAGTCAGAGTACCCAGTTAACATATTTAACAACAGTCACCTACCTGCTCCATCTGTTCATCACATCCAAGCATCCAGTGAAAGCACCCCCGTGCACGAACAATGGGACCCTCCTATTGATCTCACACACCTAAATGAACAACAGAGACAAATGGTCACTCAAATGTTAAGGGAGGAATCAGGATCATTCTCAAGGACTGATGATGACATTGGTTGCGTACCAAAGCTGCAAATGAACATTTCACTAAAAGACAACGAACCAGTAACAAAAACATACCTTTCTGTGCCAAAGCCCTTGTATAAGGAGATGAAAAACTATTTGCAGGACCTGATAGCACAGGGATGGGTTGAAAAATCTATGTCTTCTTATTCCTCTCCCATCGTCTGCGTGAGAAAAAAAGACAGTACCCTGCGTTTATGTATTGACTACAGAGAACTTAATAGAAAGACTCATCCGGATCGCCATCCGATTCCCAGGGTCCAAGATGTAATGGATAATCTTGGGGGAAACACCCTATTTTCTCTGCTGGACCAGGGTAAGGCATATCACCAGGGATTTATGGCCAAAGATAGTAGACATCTAACTGCTTTTGTGACTCCCTGGGGCCTATATGAATGGGTGCGTATCCCATTCGGGCTTATGAATGCACCTGCAGCATTCCAGCGCTGCATGGAGGGATGTCTAGAGGGCTTAAGGGATGAAATATGTGTGCCGTACCTTGATGATGTTCTTGTGTTCAGTAGGACGTTTGAGGATCATGTTAACCATGTCAGAAAGGTGTTGCAGCGGCTGAGGGAGCATGGGATAAAATTAAAACCAAAAAAATGTGACCTGTTCAAAGCTGAGGTGCGGTACCTTGGACGGATAGTGTCAGCGGAAGGAAACAGGATGGACCCTGCCGATACAGCTGCAGTAAGGGCACTGAAACACAAAAAGCCAACTAATGTTGGTGAGTTGAGAGCAGTTTTGGGACTCTTAAGTTATTATCGGCAGTATGTTAAAGATTTTTCGCGTATAGCCAGCCCCCTATATGATTTGCTTAAAATGCCCAGAGATACAAAAGTAGGAACAAGCCAAAAGAGAAAATGGCAAACGAAACAAACGAGTGGAGGGGTCCCGTCCAACACACCTATTGACTGGACCGACACACACCAGTCAACCCTGGAACAGTTGATTGACTGCCTAGTCCAGCCTCCTGTTCTCGGCTTCCCTGAGTTTTCACAACCATTTATCCTTCATACCGATGCTTCTAATCAAGGACTAGGTGCTGTATTGTACCAAAGCCAGGATGGAAAACTCTGTGTGATTGCATATGGCTCCCGTACCTTAACTGCAGCAGAGAAAAACTATAATTGGCATTCAGGCAAATTGGAGTTCCTAGCCCTCAAATGGGCAATTACAGAAAAATTCAGGGATTATTTGTATTATGCCCCGTTCTTCACGGTATACAGTGACAATAATCCACTTACCTATATTCTCTCCACTGCCAAATTGAACGCAACAGGGTGCCGGTGGGTAGCGGAGCTGGCAGATTTTCATTTCACGGTCAAATACCGCCCTGGAAGGGAAAATGTTGATGCAGACAGCCTGTCCAGAATGCCCCTAGATATGGAAACATTCATGAAAGAGTGTTCAGAGGAGATGGCATATGATGTGATCGGGGCAGCCACACAAGCGGTGGAAAATCAGAATGAATTCAGTGTGTCATGGTCCATGGGTGTGTCAGCCACACCCGCAGAAATATCTCCAGAGACATCTATCATTCCATTAACGACAGAACAAATCAAACATGACCAAAGAACTGACTCCACTGTGGGACCAGTCATTCAGTGCAAATTGACAGAAAAAAAACATCAGGTTCGCAACTTAAACAACTCAGTCCACAGGTGAAATGCCTACTTAAAGAGTGGGACAAACTGGAAATTGAGGAGGACGGAATTTTGTACAGGAAAACGGCAAGCAGAAAACAACTGGTTCTTCCAGGACAGCATATAAATACAGTGTTAAAAGAACTCCATGATGAAATGGGCCATCAAGGTGTAGACCGGACTACATCATTGATACGGGACCGATTTTACTGGCCGTATATGCAAAAAGAGATAGAGGATTATGTTATGAGAAGATGTGTGTGCCTTAAACACAAAAAACCCCACCATGAAATAAGAGCACCACTAACAAACATTGTCACCACTCAACCGTTTGAATTTGTGTCAATTGATTTTCTGCACCTCGATAAATGTAGGGGTGGTTACGAGTATATTCTCGTAATTATTGACCATTTCACACGCTTTGTACAAGCTTATGCTATGACGTCCAAATCAGGCAAAACTGTTGCAGAAAAGATTTTCAATGACTATGCACTGAGATTCGGGTTCCCAACCAGGATCCATCATGATCAGGGTGGTGAATTTGAAAACCAACTGTTCAAACAACTGAAAGCATACTGTGGGGTTGCGGGATCCAGGACCACTCCCTACCATCCTCAAGGGAATGGACAGGTCGAGTGGTTTAACCGTACACTGCTCCAAATGTTAAGGACCCTCACGGAGAGACAAAAAACTAGCTGGAAAGACTCATTAAACAAACTGATCTATGCATATAACTGCACTCGCAGTGAAGTGACTGGTTTTTCACCTTTTTATCTGTTGTATGGGCGCTCCCCACGTTTGCCAGTTGATATGTTGTTCGGGTTGACTCCAGAGCAGGGAGACAGCAATCATCATACCTACATGGAAAAGTGGAAGCAGGGCATGGAAGAAGCATATGAGATCACGAGAGAAAATGCTCAGAAAGCTGCATTGAAAAACAAGCGTTATTATGACAGTAAGGTGAGAAGTTCAGTACCACAGGAGCTGCTGAAACAGTTCTACTCTGCCATCATTGAATCCGTCCTCTGCACATCAATAACTGTCTGGTTCAGCTCAGCTACCAAATCTGACCTCAGAAGACTACGGAGGGTAGTCCGGACTGCTGAGCGAATCATTGGTACAACCCTCCCTACTCTCCAAGAACTGTATTTATCCAGAGTGAGCAAAAGGGCTGGCAAAATCACTCTGGACCCCGCACATCCAGCACACTCCCTCTTTGAACTGCTGCCGTCTGGTCGACGCTACAGAGCTCTGAGCACCAGAACGACCAGACACAGGAACAGTTTCTTCCCCCAAGCAATCCATCTCATGAACACCTGACATTAACGTGGAACACACAACACTATTTTATAACTATTTATTCACCACACATACATATACAATATATATATATTTTTTTTTTTTCCATTTCAAATTTGCACATGTCAGACCTGTACACACATGATTGTCTGTATTGCATAGTGTTTTTGCTATTTTGTACATTGCCTATTTGTATATTGTTCTCTTGTTGTCTGTGTCCTGTCCCGTTGCTGTCATTCTGTTGCACTGTGGAGCTTTGTCACTATAACAAATTCCTCGTATGTGTAAACATACCTGGCCAATAAAGCTCATTCTGATTCTGATTCTGATTCTTTGGACTCTGTTTGCACCTCGTTTGGATTATTGCTTGTGTACCTGGATTATCTCTCTGCCTTGCCCTATTGGATATTGTTCGCCGATCGTCGACCCACGCTTGCCCTAGGATTACTCTCTGCCTTGTCTGTGTTATACCTATTTGCCACTGTCCGACCCTGCCTGTGTTTTGACAATGTTTCAAAATAAAGCCTTGCATATGGATCCGCATGTCTCACGTCTTGTTCGCCCCGTTACAGAATACTCGGCCACACGGATCCAGCAACTTTTCAGACCAACATTTCTCAGGTATGGATACAACAAGACTATTGTTTGCCCTTAAACAAGGCCCACGATCACTGGAGAACCATATTAGGGAGTTTTTAGCCTTTGCTCATTATTCAGATTTACCGGACATTATTTTGATTGAGATTTTTTGTGATGGCATTAATCAGCCTCTGCGATCTCAGCTCAGACGCAAGGGTCCGCGTTCATCACTGAGTTGTTTTTTGAATTTTGTTTTGTTGACTGTTGGCTCACTATTCACTGTGGGTGTCGCGGATGAGGATCGCGACACCGCATCTATGACTGAAATGGTGGACGCACCAGAGTGCGCTCACAAGATGGCGGCGACTGCGGAGCCGGTTCAGAAAATGGCGGCCACAACAACACCCCGTCATGTCAGTGCTGCCAGTCATGAGTCAATTCAAGTCAAGGTTGATGTTAAAGAGCCGAGTAAAGTCACAGTTGATCGTCTTGAGTCAAGCCAAGTCACAGCTGATGTTAAGAGGCCAAGGCAAGTTACAGCCATTGTTAAAGAGCCAAGTCAAGTCACAGCTGATGTTAACGAGCCAAGCCAAGCCACAGTTGATCTTCGCAAGTCAATCCAAGCCACAGTTGATCTTCGTGAGTCAAGCCAAACTACAGTTGATCTTCATGAGCCAAGCCAAGCCACAGTTGATCGTCATGAATCAATCCATCTCACAGCTGACCAGCCAGAGTCACACCACGTCACAGCTGACCAGCCAGAGTCACACCACGTCACAGCTGACCAGCCAGAGTCTCTTCACGTCTCAGCTCTTCAGCCAGAGTCTCTTCACGTCTCAGCTCTTCAGCCAGAGTCTCTTCACGTCTCAGCTCTTCAGCCAGAGTCTCTTCACGTCTCCGCCGAAATGCCAGAGTCTGTCACACCCAGAGATTTAAGGTCAGTCCTTCGAGTTCCCTGTCTGGTGTCCAGCGTGAGGGATGCACCGCTGGTGTCTGCACGTGCAGCTGGTATTCCCAGACCCACTCACTTTAGCCCTCCTGTCCCTGAACTGATACCCCTGCCTGTAGTGCTTCCCACAACGGGGATCGCTTTATGGTGTATTTGGGCTGCATACACCACCACTGAAATTCCAGAGACGGCGGCGGCCACTAAGATGTCTCCAGAGGTGGCGGCTGACGCTGCAGAACCTCCTGGTGTAGTGTGCACGCTGCTGTGTTCCCCGAGGCGACGCCCGCTGCAGTTTCTCCAGAGGTGGCGGCTGATGCTGCAGAACCAACTGAAGCAGCGGTGCTCCCTTTAATTCCTTGCATGGTGGTGGCGCCCAGTAATGCACTCACAGCCTGTCAGGTCACGGTCAAAGGTACCATTACTGAACTCTCTGCATCTGTTGAAACTCAAGATGGTACTGCTGTAGAACCTCTAGAGGTGGCGGCATCCACTGCAGTACCTCCAGAGGTGTCAGTGGTATCCACTTATCAGCTCTCGCCCTGTCCTGTCACGGCTAAGGAGGCCGTCTGTGAACTCTCGCCCTGTCCTGTCACGGCTAAGGAGGCTGTCTGTGAACTCTTGCCCTGTCCTGTCACGGCTAAGGAGGCCGCCTGTGAACTCTCGCCCTATCCTGTCACAGCTAAGAAGGCCGTCTTTGAACTCTCGCCCTGTCCTGTCACGGCTAAGGAGGCCGTCTGTGAACTCTCGCCCTGTCTTGTCACGGCTATGGAGGCCGTCAGCGAACCCTTGCTTCGCTCTGGGCCGGCCGACAGGGCTGTCCCTGAACTCTCGTCCTGTCTTGTCACAGCTACAGAGGCCGGCTTTGAACCCTTAAACCCGCCTTTTATGAGCCCAGAATTTATTGATGACTTTTTAGTGTTCTCTGCCATGGATGCTCTGTCTGTCTCGTGTGTCTCTGTGTTCCCTAGGTCCCAGTCCCTGCCGTGGTCTTCAGGTCCGTCGGTTCCGCCGTGGAGGTCCTCTGCCCTGTCTCCTCCGCCCTGGTGGGCTCCAGACACGCCTGCTCCGCCCTGGTGGGCTCCTGTCACGCCCGCTCCGCCCTGGTGGGCTCCTGTCATGCCTGCTCCGCCATGGTGGACTCCTGTCACGCCTGCTCCACCCTGGGGGGCTCCTGTCACGCCTGCTCCACCCTGGGGGGCTCCTGTCACGCCTGCTCCGCCCTGGGGGTCTCCTGTTCCGTCTGCTCCACCCTGGTGGCTCCTGTTCCGTCTGCTCCGCCTTGGTGCTCTGGCCTGCCGGCTCTGCCTCAGCCCCCAGTCTCTCCACTTCCACATGGACCTGGCCCTCCGTCCCTCCCCCTGTTCCGCCTCCGCTCCACCGCCATCCTGGATTGTATAAGAGCGTCTGGAAGCCGCTCCTTGGGGGGGGCTATGTCACGAATCCTGTCCATGCAATTCCGTTCACTCACCACCAGAGGTCACTCGTTCACCACATTGACTCTTACACCACATTATTGTTGCCACATTACTGTTGCCATTCACCATCGAACTGCATTTCCCATCATCCACTGCACTGACACAGCTGTTCGCACTGATCACGCGCACACCTGAGAACTCTCACACAATCACTATCACCCAATCACACACGCTTTATAAGCCTTGGACTTCCTCTTGCTCTCTGCCGAGTATTGTTTAGTGTTTATCACTCTCCAAGAGATAGCTACTCTACAGAGCCCACATGATTGTCATAGTTTTGCCTTGCCTTTTGTGTTTCCTTCTTCCAGCTTTGCTACCGTTCGGACGCTCTTGCCTATTGCTCTGCGCTTTGCTCCCTATTTTTGTTCTTTTCTCAGATCTCTCTTAACTTCAGCAGATCAGCACAGTGCTCAAACAACACATTTTTTGGAAAAAGAGGACTCTTTGCCTCCCACTGCCAGCAGTTTACATTCCGGAGACAGAAAAATACAGCTGTCTACATTCAAACAGACGAGAGAAAATGCCTCTACTGGAATCTACTTGCTGCATGAACTGCCACAAACTTCTACAAAGGATTTCGGTTCTTGAAACAAAGTTACTTGCTGGACTTCCAAAACAGACGGAACATACAGCAGATGGTCACCACGGACCCCCTCAGCATACAGCCGGTGAGTCCTGTGAATCTAGTGAATCTCAACAGTTTATACCAAGTGTAGAGGAACAAGCCGAAACTGATCGACGGACTAATCAATGGCACAAACAGGGAGCGAGACCCAAAGGCTCTCGAGACATCAGATTGTCATGAGTATCTCGTATTGCTGCCGTAGCATCCTCTACCCCAGATACAGCTATGGCAAGACTTGTAAGCACTGGTATTCTACAACCCCCTATACATCTTGAGAACAGATTTGAAGCATTGATGAATGTGGATGAGGAATCCCAAAATATGACAAAACTCGGATCGAATCAGCCAGCAGCTAACACTGCTACTAACAGGCACTCAAGGTCGAGCAGACAGCGGCATTCAGCTCAGAGCGCAGCCGAGCCCAGGACTCTGATAGTGGGCGACTCTATTATTAGAAACGTCAGTACCAGGACTACTACTACCTGCTGCTTTCCTCAAGCAACCGTCTCTGATGTGAACAAGGAACTTCGGAGCATTGTGATGAAGCACAAGACTGCAAATCGAGTCATCATCCATGTGGGGAAGAATGATATTCGGAAAGGGCAGTCAGAAATGCTTAAGCAAGATTTCAGTGAACTCTTTGAAACACTTCAAAGACTTGAAGTTCAGTCGTTCATCAGTGGACCACTCCCAGCAAGGGGAACTAACATGTTTTCCACGGTTGCTTGGGCTGAATACATGGCTACAAAGAACCTGCAGTACAAAAGGAGTCAACTTCATCGACAACTTCAATATTTTCTGGGGCCACAGACAACTGTTTAAACTGGATGGCCTCCACCCAAACAAACTTTGTGCAAGAGTGCTAAAGGACAATTTCTATTTCTCCCTCCGTCATCCTTCAGTGGTGTGTGCCAATCCACTCACACACTCACCTGGACAGAATATGAGTGACCACAGGACTTCATATCAGCTTCCGAGTCATTATGTGGTTGAAGAATCCCACAAGGACACTGATAACGCCACACAGCCAAAACAAGCACTGCTCATGGACATCCCGGCTGAGCCCTGCCCACAGAGCTCATCACATGCAGACTGTGACGTATTACAACAGCTCCAAGACTCAGCACCCAAGGACGACTTTCTGGAAAACAGCCTGGGAAGCCAGGACAACACATCACAGTCACCGGAAACACCAGAGCTAGAGCCCCGCTCACCAGACACACTATCCCTCTCTCCAGCATCTCCACTTCTAAGCTTTTCACAGAAAATGGAGGAATTGGTGTATGCTGGGACCAAACTCTCTGCAAGCCCCCAGATATCAACTAAAAAACGGCGGGCCCCCCAACCACCAAAGACTGCAGGCTCAGCTCTCCCGCCTCCTCCTGTGAGAGCTCTCCGACCACTACCACAACGCCAGGGCCCAAACTCTCTTCCATCGGCTGTAGGTGAACCAAAAACAACTGATAACAGCTCTCAGTGATATGTATCGGGTCCCCGCTATATTAGCAGCAACATTCACAAATGTTTACAAAACAAGCGGGAACCCAGTATGCCTGTAGCCTTCTCTATTTCTGTTTTATCACATGATAGAAAGTCTAAGGCCTTCTCAAGCCGTACGGCTGACCCATCTAATCTGCAGCCTGTAATGCATCAGTCTAAGATTGCTGTAGGGACTAGGGATGCAACGATACCATTTTTTCAGATCCAATCCGATCCAGAAAATTCTGAGTATCGCCGATTCCGATCCGATCCGATCCTAGCGGAGTTTTTTTTTTTTTTTTAATGTAGAGTTTCTATACTTCTGTGTCACTCTTTTGTGTGTTAAACACAAGCTAATAGACAACTTAATTTTAATGAAAAATAACATGAAAATATATATAGGGGCTGTTTACATCTGGTCACTTCATGCGTTTTGTAATATAAATACGATCGCTCAAAACACTTCAGGAGGAGGTCTGGGCCACATTCCAGACGAACTGGACATGTGTAAATGCATCTGGTTGTTGAAACCACATATGTGAATTTTACTCCTCCCAAAATGTAAAAATAATAAACGTGTGAGACCGTGTTATAGGCTATATGACATTTTAGTCAGATATGACTGCGCTAATGCAACAAGCCTCACCGCGGATGAGTAGCTGAGCATCGCAGATGCGCAAACTGCCGCGAATGAAACTGAAAGTAAGACGCAGACGCTCAACACAATCATCTTCATTAAAAGTATAAGACAAACTTATCTTTCCAGTGCTGATGCCGCGCGCTCTCCTATTGCGGTCTTTGATCTGGAAATGAGCTGATAATTAATAAAATGCAGCACTTTTGATTTCGTTGACGTGAAGTTCGTTAAATTTATATACAGCGCGGGAATTGAAGATCGGATTTATATCCATTTTGTGAAGATTTATGTGGCCAAGTGTAAATGGAAACGTTTTAACAAATCAGATAGATATCAAATCAGAGAAAACGCATGACGTGCAGGTGTAAACAGACCCATTCATAATCTATGACAAAAATAATATTATAAACTAGGTTAGTGGATAATTTAGCAGCAAAAGTTATTCTAGAAAAATCATGAGTGCACAATTTTATAAAATCTAAACATTTAGTGAAATAACATTATTTAGCGGGGAACAAATAAAAGTGAATATGTGAAGGACTAAATCTGGTAAAATGTTACACATTGCTCTTTGCATTGTTGTAAAATACATTAATGAAAACAAGTAAATGTATTTATTTATAAATATAAACTACAAAATTAAAAGACATTTCTTTAAATATATAGCACAGTAATGAAGGCAGCAACATATGATAGAGGAGTCCTGCCTCCATTACTGTGCTATACATTAGATTATTAATAGCCTTGATAGGACAGTACAAGAAACGCTATAAATAATTTCATTGCGCAAAAGTATTATAAATACGAAAAGCTCCAATAGAGAATGGCACAAAGCGCTTATGCGCGTCCCGTGTGTAGAATGATGCGCTTGAAGCAGCACGGAGTCACAGCGCGCAGCTCCGGATAGAGAAGTACAAAGCACAGAGGGAAGAGATATTGATGCAT
This sequence comes from Schizothorax lantsangensis, assembly GCA_027422415.1. Taxonomy (NCBI): domain Eukaryota; kingdom Metazoa; phylum Chordata; class Actinopteri; order Cypriniformes; family Cyprinidae; genus Schizothorax; species Schizothorax lantsangensis. The sequence goes on along the minus strand of JAPDDO010000147.1, from coordinate 101,186 downwards.
AGCTTATTAAATCTGCGCAATAGTTTATTGAGCCTTTTCTTTTAACGGTTTTAAATCTCAGTTATTGAGTGCTCTTGAAGAGAGTTTCATTGTTTTGACTGTAGTAAACGAACGCAACACGCAGTTTGAACACTGAACGGAGGATGACAGACAGCCGCAGCAGAGAGAAGAGTTTACCTGAACTTGAATTTAATGACTTAAATATTAATCTGTAACGTTACCTCACATTAAACTATGAAACGGCTTCAGAACTCTTGGACTTTGACTTTATGGTGCTTTATAACTTTTGTGCTTTCGTGGGGCTTAACAATAACACAGAATAGTATACACACAATATCGGATTTGGATCGGTCTCGTCTCTCCGATACCCGATCCGCAGAAAATGACCGGATCGGAGCCGATACCGATCCTGAGTATCGGATCGATGCATCCCTAGTAGAGACAAAATGTAATTCCATCAAGTTAGCATTTTTAAACACTCGCTCACTAAAAAATAAATAATTTGTGATCAATGATTTAATAACCACAAACAACCTGGATTTTATGTTTCTAATTGAAACATGGCTAGAAGACAACTGCAGTGCAACAGTCTTCACTGAAACAGCCCCTCCTAACTTTAATTTTATAAGTGTCTGCAGGACTGTTAGGAGAGGTGGAGGTGTAGCTGCTCTGTTTAAATATGTTTATCAATGCAAGCAAGTGTCATTTGGTCAGTACTTGTCTTTTGAATATCTAGGTATTGTGCTGAAAGGTGCCCCACGCATTCTGTTTATCATCATTTACAGGCCTCCAAAATACTCTCCAGCCTTTGTTGAAGAGTTCACAGGACTGTTATCAATGATTTCCTCAGAGTTTGACTGTTTTGCTATTGCAGGGGATTTTAATATTCACATAGATAATGCTGAAATCAAAACTACAAAAGAAATTATAACTGTTTTAAACACTTTTGACCTGATTCAGCATGTGCATGGACCCACACACAATCGTGGACACACTCTAGATTTACTCATCAGTAGAGGTCTAAACATTTCATCCATTGTTATTAAGGATGTAGCTCTGTCTGATCACTTCTGTATTTTCTTTGATATATTGATCTCTGTCACCACTGAATCTAGATCTGTCACTGTCAGAAAGAGATGCATTAATGAGAACACTAGTGTGCTATTTATGAAGGCAATATCTTTAACACCAAGCATTTCTGCAGACTCTGTTGATCTTCTCCTGGATTCATTTAACTCAAAAGTTAAGAATGTTATTGATGATATTGCACCGATAAAGGTCAGCAAGAAGAATGGCAGACAAAAATCATTTTGGAGAAAATCAACAGCAGTTCAGAATATGAAAAGACAATGCAGAAAAGCTGAGCGGATGTGGCGGAAGACGAAACTTGAAATACACTATAGCATCTATAAAGACAGTCTTCATGCTTTCAATTTGGAACTAGCCACAGCTAGACAGACCTTCTTCTCAAACCTTATAAACAGTAACTTAAACAACACTCGCACTCTTTTTGCTACTGTTGAGAGACTGACAAACCCCCCAAGTCAGATTCCCAGTGAAATGCTCTCTGACAGCAAATGCAATGAATTTGCTTCCTTCTTTTCAGAGAAGATCAGTAAATATCAGAAAGGAGATTGGCACATCTTCCTGTAATACAGAGGTCACACAGATTCGACAGCAATCTCAAAAAGAAGTGACTATGTCTGTTTTTAAAACAATTGATAGCAAAATTTTGGAAGAAATAGTACAGCATCTTAAATCGTCAACCTGCTATCTTGACACACTTCCCAAATCTTTTTTCAAAAGTGTGCTTAACTGTTTAGAAGCAGATCTCTTAGAAGTGGTGAACACCTCACTTCTTTCTGGGACTTTTCCAAACTCCCTGAAAACTGCAGTTGTTAAGCCCCTTCTGAAAAAGTGCAATCTTGATAACACCATGTTGAGCAACTATAGACCAATATCAAATCTTCCTTTCATAGGTAAGATTATTGAAAAGGTAGTTTTTAATCAGCTGAACAACTACTTAAACGCAAATGGATACCTGGATAATTTTCAATCTGGTTTCCGCGTGCATCACAGCACAGAGACCGCACTCATTAAGATAATAAATGATATTCGCTTTAATTCTGATTCTGGCAAAATATCAGTGCTGGTACTACTAGATCTTAGTGCTGCGTTTGACACTGTCGATCATAACATACTTCTAGAGAGACTGGAAAACTGGGTCGGGCTTTCTGGGATGGCACTCAAATGGTTCAGGTCATACTTAGAAGGGAGAGGTTATTATGTGAGTATAGGAGAGCATAAGTCTAAGTGGACGTCCATGACATGCGGAGTCCCACAAGGCTCAATTCTTGCACCGCTCTTGTTTAGCCTGTATATGCTCCCACTAAATCAGATAATGAGGAAGAACCAAATTGCCTATCACAGCTATGCTGATGATACCCAGATCTACCTAGCCTTATCTCCAAATGATTATAGCCCCATCGACTCCCTCTGCCAATGCATTGATGAAATTAACAGTTGGATGTGCCAAAACTTTCTTCAGTTAAACAAGGAGAAAACTGAAGTCATTGCATTTGGAAACAAAGATGAAGTTCTCAAGGTGAATGCATACCTTGACTCTAGGGGTCAAACAACTAAAAATCAAGTCAGAAATCTTGGGGTGATTCTAGAGACAGACCTTAGTTTTAGTAGTCATGTCAAAGCACTAACTAAATCAGCATACTATCATCTCAAAAACATTACAAGAATTAGATGTTTTGTTTCCAGTCAAGACTTGGAGAAACTTGTTCATGCCTTTATCACCAGCAGGGTGGATTATTGTAATGGTCTCCTCACCGGCCTTCCAAAGAAGACCATTAGACAGCTGCAGCTCATCCAGAACGCTGCTGCCAGGATTCTGACTAGAACCAGAAAATCTGAGCATATCACACCAGTCCTCAGGTCCTTACACTGGCTTCCAGTTACATTTAGGATTGATTTTAAAGTACTTTTACTCGTTTATAAGTCACTCAATGGTCTAGGACCTAAATATATTGCAGATATGCTCACTGAATATAAACCTAACAGACCACTCAGAACATTAGGATCGAGTCAGTTAGAAATACCAAGGGTTCACACAAAACAAGGGGAGTCCGCTTTTAGCTATTATGCCGCCCGCAGCTGGAACCAGCTTCCAGAAGAGATCAGATGTGCTAAAACATTAGCCACATTTAAATCCAGACTCAAAACTCATCTGTTTAGCTGTGCATTTGTTGAATGAGCACTGTGCTACGTCCGAACTGACTGCATTGTATTTTATGTATAATCCTTTTCTATTTAACTGTTTTAAATTTCATTTTAAATCAATTTCTATATCATTTTAAAATTCCTTGTTTTATTATTTTTAATTCCTTGTTTTTATTGCTGTGAATGATTATTTCACTTTCTTTTATGTAAAGCACTTTGAATTACCACTGTGTATGAAATGTGCTATATACATAAACTTGCCTTGCCTTGCCTTTTTCCTGTGTTTTGATTCTTGCCCGTGTTTTCCTGGATTTACCCTTAGCCTAGCCCTTTGGACTCTGTTTGCACCTCGTTTGGATTATTGCTTGTGTACCTGGATTATCTCTCTGCCTTGCCCTATTGGATATTGTTCGCCGATCGTCGACCCACGCTTGCCCTAGGATTACTCTCTGCCTTGTCTGTGTTATACCTGTTTGCCACTGTCCGACCCTGCCTGTGTTTTGACAATGTTTCAAAATAAAGCCTTGCATATGGATCCGCATGTCTCACGTCTTGTTCGCCCCGTTACAGTCACGATCACAGATGACAACATCCAGGGTACGATTAAATTACAACCCCAAATCAGAAAAAGTTGGGACAGTATGGAAAACGCAAATTAAAAAAGAAAGTAGTGATTTCTAAATTTACTTTGACTTGTATTTCATTGCAGACAATATGAACACAAAATATTTCATGTTTTGTCTGGTCAACTTCATGACATTTGTAAATATACATCCTTTCCTGTCATTCAGACCTGCAACACATTCCAAAAAAAGTTGGTACAGGAGCAATTTAGGGCTAGTAAGGAGGTAAATTGGTTAAATAATCATGTGATTTGAAACAGTTGATGTCAACAGGTGATTGTAATTATGATTTGGTACAAAAGCAGCATCCAAGAAAGGTCTAGTCCTTTAGGAGCAAAGATGGGCCGAGGATCGCCAGTTTGCCAACAAATACGTGAGAAAATTATTGAAATGTTTAAAAACAATGTTCCTCAAAGAAAGATAGGAAGAGATTTGGATATTTCACCTTCAACAGTGCATAACATAATTAAAAGATTCAAGGAATCTGGAGGAATTTCAGTGCGTAAAGGACAAGGGTGCAAGTCTAAGCTGAACAACCGTGATCTCCGATTCCTCAGGCGGCACTGCATCAAGAATCGTCATTCATCTATAAGCGATATCACCACATGGGCTCAGGACTACTTTGGCAAACCTTTGTCAAGTACCACAATACGTAGTTACATCCACAAATGCCAGTTAAAACTGTACTGTGCCAAAAGGAAGCCCTATGTTAACAGTGTCCAGAAGCGCCGTCGACTTCTCTGGGCTCGGAGGCATCTGGGATGGACCATCACACAGTGGAAACGTGTACTGTGGTCAGATGAATCAGTATTTCAGGTATTTTTGGGGAGGAATGGACGCCGTGTGCTCCGGACCAAAGAAGAAAAGGATCATCCAGACTGTTACCAGCAACAAGTCCAAAAGCCAGTGTCTGTCATCGACTAAAATACAATAAAGCTAAAAATAAGACAAATAATTAAAAATATAATAATAAAATACCTAACTACATAATACTATTATTGTTAGAAATTGCAACAATATAAAAATAGAAATATAATACATTTATACATTTAAAAATGTAATTAAAACAATAAGTAAACAATGAATAAACAATAATATCCTGGCCAGAGGAGAACTGGCCCCCCGACTGAGCCTGGTTTCTCCCGAGGTTTTTTTTCTCCATTCTGTCTCAGAGGGAGTTTTGGTTCCTTGCCGCTGTCGCTGTCGCTGTCGTCCCTAATGGGACGGCTGTATCGCCGGCGATACCAACTCGTTTTTTTTAAGACCAGTGCAAAAGACATTAAAAATACTCCGTCGATTTTGGTCGTACAGATAAGTGTTATACATCAATTGAAACTTTGAAGTGTCTATTTTTTTTGTGTACACTCACGAATACAACAAAACTTTGTGGTTTTGGAAAAAAAAAAGAAAACAAACAGGATGCGCTCTCTGTCTTCTCCATCTCCGCGAGCTGCTCTTCGAAATACGTCATTAAAATGAACTGTAACTCAGCGAAAACTCAACACACGGACATGGGAGTTATATCTATAGAAAGCTGGAAGTGTCTACTTTGAAATGAAGTAAGTCTTATCGAAAACAAACATTCTGTGATGAAGTAATCCGTATGAAACCAACACGATGTTCAGTCTGTCCCGTCTAACTCATTATTTCTAATGCGATCCCGCCCCCTCGCGTTCATATGTAAATAGCCGCGTGTGCCGCGTGCTCAGGGAGACGCCCATAAACAAAGCCAGATCGGTCCTCGCGCTAACATTACTGTTCGTTTCTGGAAGAAGACACGCTGAATAAAAGCTGGATTTGCCTCAAAATAAGTGCAAGAGTTCATCCAGAAGAGAAGAGCGATCTGATGAGTAAGTAATGTTTATTTTTTTGCATTAGTTAACGTGTTATTGTGACGCAAACTTTAATGCAAGTTTATTTTTTTTCCCAAACGACAACATGATGAATGCTACAATGTTTAGAAAACTGTTTAATGTTCACCAATGGATTTAATAGCGTGCTAAACGATAATAATTAGTTTCTCAGATATAAAATATCCTTTTTTTTATAGTACAAAGTACATATTTTGTAGTACAAAGCCATACATACTAGGCTATATGACTACAAAATCATAGTTCGTTTTTTCTAAACAATAATAATTAGTTTCTCAGATATAAAATGTATTTTTTTGTTTACGATAGTACAAAGCATGCGTGAGTCTATAAAACATATATATATAAAGATGCTCCTGATATTAACATGCTCACAAATGTTTTGGTTGTTTGTATTTTTTTTAATCAGATAACTGCACCACAGATGATGAATCCTGATGACTTTCTTCAAACTCAGAATCAGATGTCCAACTACACTGATATTATATGGTAAAACAAGCTCCTTGACCACTGATTATGTTTTTTTCTTCTTGAATCCATGGAAAGTAGCAGAAACACTTAAATAACACACGTAAATATCAGGCATGATTTACTTGTGTCACTTGTTGAACAGAATCTGTTGCAGGAATGACTCAAAGTCTGTTCACATCTCTGTGGTTAGATCAGTGTGCACAATAATGTGTCTTTGACCTTCACTATGTATGTTTTGATTATACGGTGTTGTAAATAAAATACAAATAATTAAAAAAAAACATTTGTCCAATCTCCTCACATTCTCTCTTACCTGCCTCAAAGTCACAGTCACACTGATGGGTCATTAGCAGCCTTTAGGGGAGGGCCCTTTGTGTCTCAGGTGAGAATCACTTAATATTCAAGGACATTGTCACTCCCTCGCATACAGGCTTTCAATCACAAAACATGTCTTAAAAAATTTTAATCAATGTATTGTTTTCTGTAAATGAGTAAGCAGAATGATTCTCACTTAATTGTGGAGTAAATATTCTAGCCAACAAGACTGATTACACAAAAGTCTTATTCAGGACTATTTAGTGTGGGTTTTATGGCCTTATTTCAGCTACATTTATTTTCCCAAAACTTACTAACCACGCATAATATTTTTTTTCTAAAAAAATACAAACATGTACATCCATCTTGGTCACATAATATTGTAGCAAAGTTTGTGCTGAATACAAAAACAAATACATGTTGGTCATTAGTATGTTATAAGTAGCTGAAATAAGCACAAATATCAGGACATGTCAAAACCTCTCAAGGGCCTCAAAATCACCTCAGACCCCAGAGGGTTAAAGCTTCCAGCTCAAGCTTGCGCATTTCAATTTCATGCTTTCTCCGCCTCTACTATAATTCGCTGATCCTCACATTCTTCCCACTTCAAATCCAGTTATAGCTCCTTTAACTTAAGAGCTATTTTTATTTATTTTTTGTCTGCAGTAGGAATTTTTTGCCATTGAAGATACAACCTCATGCAAATGCCTTGGATATTCAGTGTAATTTGTATTCAGTGATGTGACACCTTGATTGTCAAAGCCATATGATGTCTGTGTGAGTCTTTAAATTCAGTGTCTTATGCATTTCCATGCATTCAAGTTGAACAGAATAGAGTATAATTAAACTAGGAAATTGACTTTTAGACCCTTGACACATACTCTGCTGTTGAAAGATTTTACATTTAAAATAAAATGTGTTGTACTATTTTTAGAAAAAAGTGAATTTGTCTAATCTATGTGATTATGTTAATGGTATGAAAGAACAGTAAATGTGTATACTGTTTTTGGAAATGTGAAATTACTCAATATTTAATGCTCATTCTAAAAAAATAAATAAAAAAAATGTGCACAGAAATGTGAGAATGTAATATTTCAGTGTTAAGTAATAAATGTAATGGAACGGCATTGTAGTCTTTTTAATATTTTGATATGAAAATTACAGGAACAAGCTGTATTTTAATAATGTTATTTTACAGGGCTTTTTCTGGCTCGCCAGCTTTTATAAATCCGAAAAATTACCGTATTTTTACGGTTGAGTTATTGTATGTTTTTTAATGTTTTTTTTTGTTTTGTTTTTTTTCCCGGCACCCCTGCTGGAATATTACCGTATTTTTACGGTTGAGTTATTGTCCATTTTTTACGGGGGGTTTTTCCAGCATCCCAACTGCCAGAATATTACCGTTTTTTTTACAGGATTATTTTTGTACAGTGTATGCAGGGCTGTGGCCCTCCAGGAACAGAGTTTGACACCCCTGGTTTAACACAATCACCAAAAGTTTACTGCTAGTGTAGCCAGTGTAGCCTATATAACCTAAACATTGAAAGGATATATTGGGTTTCATGAACTTCCTGGATTAGTCTCAAACAGTTCTTCATCAGAATAAAAAAAAAAAGATAATTTAACCTCAAAACAGTTCATATTCATATTCTTGAATTAATATGGCACCAAGTGTTAGATCATGCTTCTGTGACAGAAATATCAGATCCAGCCCCGGACTCCAGATACTGTCAGAAAATATCTGTTTTGTCTGGTAACAGAACAGCTAGTCAGCAAAGTTGTCTAATACCCAAAACCTGTTAACACAACAAATCTGGTACCCCGAACCAGCTTCTATCAGCAATAAGTTGACTGAGCAAAGCCAGAGAATAGCAAAAGCAGGAGACGAAGTGATGATGATAAAACAAGTTTATTGAATAGTCTTAGTTGCACATGTTTCAATACTCAGACTTCGTGTCTGACCTGCACAAATCCAACAAATGTTATTATACCACAAGAAAAAGCAATGGAAAATTAGAGCTTCACAACAACATACTGCGATTTTAAAAACCTTGAAATGTAGACATTTTCTTATCTCTTACTCGTGAACACAAATATCCATTGAAACCACAAAATCAAAAGACTAAACAACAATGGAAAAATAATATTAAAAATATGTAATATAATATAATGTAATATAAATGATTAATCAATTAATGAATCAATGAAATGAGTATATAAATTGTTTAAATGATTATTATAAATGATTATATAATTACAGAATAAAATGATTGAAAAATAAATTAATATAAAAGAAAAACTCAACACAAATGTATGGTTGCTCTCTTGAAGCAACACACACACAAGTTGCTACTAAGAATCTTTAGATCCATCATTAGGGAAAGTTTCTTAAAATAAGCGAATATTGCAATGCTGCTCCATGCTCTCTACTGTATATGCGGCACCACTTTGTTTAAATATTTGTGAAAAGAAATCAAATTTTTCAATCAAGGTAACATGAAGTATTTGTACTTTGTTAATTTACACTACTGATCATGCAGATGGGTCAGGGTTTATCTCAACTCTATATCCCTTGAGCTCCACTGTCCTGCAGAGTTTAGCTCCGACTCATCTGCCTATAACTTTTTAGCATTCCTGAAGATCTTGATTAGCTTGTTCAGGTGTCTGTGGTTAAGATTGTATCTAAAATCTTCAGGACATCGAGGGCCAGAGTTGAGAAACCCCAAGATGGTTTCTTCCTGTTTAAGTGAGTGTTCTTGGTCAGAAAATGCTTAAAATTAAGAATAAAATTAAACATGGGTCAGAATTCATGCTGATAGTCATAAGTCTGGCTTTGTGAGACTACACTCTACAACTAATATAGAAATTATTGGCCACAGATTTTAAGACTGATACATAATAGACATCAGACTAATATGTATTACTAAAAATATTTATACTTTTTAATTACATTTACTTCATTTTATTTTTTTGTTGATTTTGATTTTAATTTAACAGGTGAGATAATCAGTGGTGCAGTGTTTTTATTCCAAAGAAGACCCAGCCCAAAAAATGGATAAATTTTCTCGTTAAAAGACTGACCAACATAAGAGTAGATATGAGACATAGCCTCCACATCATAAAAAGAGACAAGACCCTCCTCATAATCCACAAACACCCCCACCTTCTCAAGTTTAATGCTCGAAACAAAAGAATCAAATGGAGAACCAAACACCTGATACATCTCATTTCTATGACTCACAGTCCAGCATCTATTCTCCGGATTCAGACTGAACAGCTCCTTCTTGTTAACAGATTCTCTGGCCACTCCTAAATCCCACTCAGTTTGCCCTTTTACCTGCACCTCAAAGTAAAAACACCCTGAAGAGAATCCATCCTTCCCAAGAACACCAAGATAGTTTTCAAACTTGTGATTTTGCTCTTTGATTCCATTCTCCTCTTCTTTTGGTTGTGCATTTTGCTCTCTTTCTCCAATCTCCTCTTCTTTTGGTTGTGCATTTTGCTCTCTTTCTCCATTCTCCTGTTCTTTTTGTTGTGTATTTTGCTCTCTTTCTCCAATCTCCTCTTCTTTTGGATGTGAATTTTGCTCTCTTTCTCCAATCTCCCCTTCTTTTAGTTGTGCATTTTGCTCTCTTTCTCCAATCTCAGCTTCTTTGTGTTGTGTATTTTGCTCTCTTTCTTCAATCTCAGCTTCTTTGTGTTGTGTATTTTGCTCTCTTTCTTCAATCTCCTCTTCTTTTGGTTGTGCATTTTGCTCTCTTTCTCCAATCTCCTCTTCTTTTGGTTGTGCATTTTGCTCTCTTTCTCCAATCTCCTCTTCTTTTGGATGTGAATTTTGCTCTCTTTCTCCAATCTCCTCTTCTTTTGGTTGTGTATTTTGCTCTCTTTCTCCAATCTCCTGTTCTTTTGGTTGTGTATTTTGCTCTCTTTCTCCAATCTTCTCTTCTTTTGGTTGAGTATTTTGCTCTTCATTTCCAGTCTCCTGTTCTTTTGGTTGTGTATTTTGCTCTCTTTCTCCAATTTTCTCTTCTTTTAGTTGTGCATTTTGCTCTCTTTCTCCAATCTCCTCTTCTTTTTGTTGTGTATTTTGCTCTTCATTTCCAGTCTTCTCTTCTGTTGGTTTGGTGTTTCCAAGTTTCACTTGTTTCCCATCATCAGACACAATGAGACGTGGATGAGCCGTATCAGCATCCAGAATTACATCCACTGTTAAAAATATTTAAAATTATGTTTTACACCTGTGAATGGCTATATAATAAAATGTTTTATTTTCATAGTACCTTTTATAGCATGCATTACAGAGCATGATGCACAAACTGAGACAAAAACAGCATGGAGACTTAAAGCAGATCTAAACAGTTCACAATCCACCATTTTGAAATAAATGAGGCTGAGGTAGGTGAAGTAAGATCAGCAAGTGTTTGTTAGCATGTTATGTCTAAACACCATGTACAATGCAAAAACTCCATCAACAACCCCATCATAGGAGACACCTGTGCAATATATTGCAATTCTCACAATATCATATCAGTTTTTTTCTTGTACTTCTAGGGTTTCCCCACCTGATGGGATTTAATGGTAAATAAGTAAATAAGCTCACAACAGTGAGATGCAACAAGGACGCAATAGTGAAAGTAACCAAGGCAAAAAAATAAACAAAGAAGAACAATCAGATGGACATTTATTTATAGTATAAACCATAGGATAAGCTAAAGGTTATGGCAGAACATGCATACTTACCCGCAAGCTTCCTTAAATGTGAGAGCACTAAAACAGACATGAGAAATATGAGTTATAAATTCACCATAAAAGTAATTATTGTAATTTTTGTAAAATAAGACTAATAAAACTAATTATGGTTGATTATTGTAAAATAAGATGTGGTTCAAAACATACTTAATAATTTCAAATTACTTCAAATTATTAATAACTAAAGCCAATAAAAGCCACTAAAACCATACATTATTAATAAAGCCAATAAATTCACCATTTTGTACAGTCGTTGTCTGAATCTGTAATAGTTTAAAGCACTCTGAAAGTTGAAAATGACAATGCAAAGAGTTTAAAATTGTATCATTTCATAAAATTGAAGAACAACAACTATACACATAAAACACTGATTAAGATCATTTATGTTAACAGCATGATACCACTACGTTAGTGTACAACTGGTAACTGAATACATCTGAACATAAAATTTCATACACATTTTCAGTCTCTATATATTACATGTGTTGATTATGTATAAAAACAGACTACTTCATAAACTATTTATGAATTAATAAATAAATTACTTAAACATTTAAAAAATTACCATTTTCCATTCTCCGCTCTTCTTTCTTAAAATGTAATGTAACTATAAAATATGAAAACAGAAAGATGTTAGACATCAGGGCCCGTATTCACAAAACATCTTAAGGCTAAAAGTAGCTCCTTACTCACCGATTTAGGAGAAAATCTTAAAAATAGTGGGCGTGTCAGTCTTAATTTTAGGACTCCTAAAGTTTTGCTCTAAGAGTATTTCACAAAGCGTTTTAGCGCTAAAACTAGCTCCTAAATCTGTGAAACATTAGGAGTAGTGAAGAGGACTCCTAAGTCACTAAGACCAACTCACAACTATCCTGAAATGGTTGTTTCCGGCAATCTGCCTCAGAATGTAAATATTTTAGAAACATTTGACAATAATGAGCTTTTAAAAAGGTATCGCCTTTAGGGTTTGGAGGTTATCCCAACTCCAAAATTTCCTTTGATTATATCCTTGTTTTCATTAACCAGTTGGGCAAGAAGTTACAGCTGTTCTTGCGTCCAGTTTGGTTTTCTTTTATGTTTGCATGTCTTACTATCTGCCACGATTATTCTACTCTGTTAATTATAAGCTGGTTTATATGCATCCACTATGAGAAGCATACATGTAAGAGACTAACAATTAGCCAAGGGTCGTTCTAGACCCTTTTTAAGTGGGCTTCAGCCCTCCTATTTGTCGTCTCAGCCCCCCTAAAACTATAATCAGCTATCTGAATTATCAGGCCAGTGCTGCTTCCTCAAGAAAGTTTATCATTCTCGCTCGTTTATCGATCTCAATGTGGTAATCACGCACTGTGATACATCATTAATGTGTGCGCTCACACATTTGAATGAAGAGCGCACGCACTGAGAGGCACTGCACAGACAGCACACCAGCATGGTCTCATGAAAGTGCATTTCAATGGCACAAATTTCTGTTTCTATTTGGTGTGCTTATGATATGCACCTTCCCCACACCCCTATACCTAATCATTGTGTCTCATATTTACGCCAAAGTCAGTTTTTGCGTATAAATAGCCAGGGCCGGCGCTAGCTATAGGCAGAGCAGGCGATTGCCTAGGGCCTCGGGCTTTGAGGAGGGGCCTCCATAACAGTAACATCCCCTATACGCCAGTCCACCAGTCAAGACGGGCAGAAATACTAGCCTCATTGTTCATTGGATATAGTTGAATTGTCACTCATCCGCAATCAAACCAATTAATGTTGCCATTTCAAAGCAGGTCCCGCCTTCTGAATGTTCGCGTAACGAACACATCATTCAGGGACTGAAGCAAACGGCTAAATAGGCATGCAAAGAAGCACAGCTCCTAGGTGTGTGAGTTGTCGTCATCTATTTTGGAGTAATTGCAATGTATTCTATATATAAACTTGTTCTGTCGATCAGCGTCATTTCTGGAAAGATCATTCACTGCTTTATTACGAGTTTAAAGGAGCGCGAGCGCCGTTGACGCGCCCAGACGCGATGCTTTGAATTTGCACGTACAATGAATGGCATCGCGCCGGAAGCTGACTAGCAAAATAGCTGCAAAAGTAAAAACAGAGAAGTTTGTATTGTGTTGGGTTTTCGGGGGTGCCTCCAACATGAATCTTGCCTAGGGCCTCCTAATGTCTAGAACCAGCCCTGTAAATAGCACACCAAATAGAAACAGAAAATTGTGCCATTGAAACGCACTTGCATGAGACTGTCATTCACTTTCGAGTCCTTTTGGGCAAATAAGCACATATACAAAATATTATGTCACAATGGCTGTCTTCATGAGTATCCAAGTAAACTCAGTCGGCTACATCTTAAACATAAACCATCAAGAAAATACTGGATGTTTGTCAGTATGCATTTCTTATATTAGGCTAATAATGTTAATCAAACAACAAAAGAAAACATGAGAATCACTCACTAAGTAACTTCTGTAACTTGAATAGTTAATTGTAATAGTTTTCATAAGCACAGTAAAATACTGTTTATTTAGGTAATTTGTATCTATAAGGGCCAAGCCCCCTAAAGATTAAATCCTAGAACCGCCCCTGCAAATTAGCTGAACATATATTTGTTTAATTAGTGACACTTAAATGTTGTTAAATGACACTACATGTTAAAATCTTTATTTGAATGTGGCAATTATCATTATTTTTTTAAACCTTTATTTGGATATGGCAACTTAATATCATGCTCTACAATATTTCTATGAATAAATCTCTGTCAGAGACCCCTATCAGCCAATCACTATGTGCCAGGGCTGGGAAGGTTACTTTTAAAATGTATTTCACTACAGATTACAAAATACATGCTTTAAAAAGTAATCAGTAATGCATTTTGTTAGATTACTCAGGTTTAGTAACGTAATCTATATACTTTAGAATACTTTGAAATACTTAAGCTATGTAACACAAGGGAACATATACTTGATGTCTTATTTTTATGTTTTCCAACTCTAAATAAAAGTGACATCTACCAGTGAGTCATAAGATTTGTGTTTTCTTTGCATTTTTTAACAACATCAGTTTTCCACCGCATTTCTATGAACAACAAAAAAAGTTATGTCATTTAAATCTACTTATAAATTCAATTTGAATACAATGAATGGAATTCCGTGCTGCTTCATGCTGCATTCCAAGCTTCAAAACGAATCCAAACACACCAAACATATCATAAAAGTAGCACATTTGTCCAAGTTATACAATAGATTTGTTTAATGAATGGACCAAACTTTAAGTGATTACTTCACAATCCTCTCTATGGAGAAGCGATCGGCACAAAAGAATCGCTGAGTCAAAATTGACAGGGCTCGTTTCCCAAAGCAACTAGTTGTTGTAGTTCAACGTAATTTAACAACCACAGTTCGCTAATGATGCTTTTGGGAAACATACCCCAGATCTATCCAGTTTAATGTGAACCATTCACACTGGTTTCGTTAAACAAAAGAAATGATTCATTTAAAAGATTGACTCAAAAGAATCATCTGTTCACGAATCGAATCATGAACTCACTAAAGATGATCTGTTCTTGAACATTACAGATGAACTTGAAGTCTTTATTCATTCGAAAAGCACACAAAGCTATCGTTTGCCTTTATAAACTTTTGATTCATGCATGATTCGTATGGATCTATTAAATGAATGCAAAGTGTGAATTCTAGGAGAATTTGGTGTCGTTTTTCTTAGAAATATTAAACGTAATGATAACCATTCAACACTCAACATATGAGAAAATAGAAAAACGAGTTACTGGATAACATTTTTCAAAGATCAAGAACAACTTCCCTCAAGATGCTTTTTTTCAGATTAGACGTTGTATCCTTCGATGCTGATTGTTGCAGGTAGGCATTGCACTGCACTGATGTTACGTCCTTTTTCAGATTTATAAACTAGTCTTTGTATTTCCACGAGAGAAATGCATTATGCGAATGGCTTTCTGTTGTGTCGTCCATTTTTGTGTCGTGATGATGAGCGTACTCTCACTACCAGTTGCTAAATAAACAGGCGGCTGCACGCAGTTTTTTTTTTTTTTTCAACGTTGCCTTATTGGTTAAAATCCCCAAACTGTTTACTTAAATATTAAATTAAGAAATTACATTAAAATTCAAAGTAATCACTTTGGTAATCTAAAATACTTTTTGGATGTAACTGTAATTTGATTACCACCTATTTAAAATGTAATTATAACGAAATTTGTATGTTACATGTATTTCGTTACTCCCCAGCCCTGCTATGTGCATTGTTAGTAAGCATGCTGATGTCATCCATAGCAACGAGGTCAACCCACCCTTACTCTTAGCTTAAGATTTCTCTCTATTTCTTAGTAAAAGTTTGTCTCAGTAGCTTTGTGAATAGGTTTTAAGAGAACTCATTAGCTAAAAACTTTTACTGCTATTTAGGAGAACTCTTAGTGGTAAGATAAAATGTTTTGTGAATACGGGCCCTGAATTGTACCTTAATCAAATGTAATTTATTTTACTTATGATTATATGCAAAATTTTCTAATTAAATATAGCTTCAAGCAGCAATTAAGGGCCAAGTATGAACAGAGCAGCATTTCTGTTACAGAAAACTTAAAAACTTCCTCAGTGATGATTTTGAGACAAAAGGGGAATTACTTATAACATTATAAAATCCTTTATAACTTTTAACTAATTGGATAAACTTATTAGATTTATGTTATTATCAGGAGATGGTTACAATGGCGCATAAAGTTTCATGTCAAAATGCCAAAGTGGGGCAGCGATTAAGCCTCAGATCTATTTTTACAGAAGAATGGACCCTTTTCACATTTCCAGCGTTCTCAGAATCAGACGTTGTCATAGTTGGGTAAAATTCTATAGTGGTGAATGGAACATACAACAAATATAATTTTTGCATTCCCGTTTGCTCCGATAGCAAAATAAAAACTCCACAATAGTGTTTCTATGACTTTCCAAGATAGTTAAATATATTGAAAGGTTGATTATGTTGGTCAGAAAAGACAAAGATGTCAAACTTGCTGTCACGGCTGAGGGAGCTGTTGTATTAGAAACACTCATGTAGCAGTGTTAACCAGATTTCTGTAATTTAATGACAAGGTAATAAAAACAAAGTATAGTGTTATAATTGTACATAAAAATAAATAATAGTAATATATATATATATATATATATATATATATATATATATTAATAATAAATATATATATATATATATATACAGTGAGGTCAATAAGTATTTGATCACCCTGTGATTTTGCAAGTTCCCTTACTTAGAAATCATGGAGGGGTCTACAATTTTCAGCATAGGTGCATTTCCACTGTGAGAGACAGAATCTAAAAATAAAAATCCGGAAATCACATTGTATGATTTTTTAACAATTTATTTGTGAATTACTGTGTCAAATAAGTATTTGATCACTTGCTTATCCGCCAGATTTCTGACCCTCAAAGACCTGTTATTTTGCTTTTAAATAGTCCAGCTACACTCTGCTCATGATTCTAAATTAGTAGCACCTGTTTGAGGTCGTTAGCTGTCATAAAGACACATGTGCACCCCACAATCAGCCAAAGTCTGAGTATCAACATGGGCAAAACCAAAGAGCTGTCAAAAGACACAAGAGACAAAATTGTAGACCTTCACAAAGCTGGAAAGGGCTACGGGGCAATTGCCAAGCAGCTTGGTGAAAAAAGAACAACTGTTGGAGCAATTGTCAGAAAATGGAAGAGGCTAATGATGACTGTCAATGTCCCTCGGAAGATCTCTAATCGTGGGGTATCAATGATGCTAAGAATGGAGAAGAATCAGCCCAGAACTACACGGGAGGAGCTGGTCAATGCCGTGAAGAGAGCTGGGACCATCGTTTCCAAGGCTACTATCAGTAATACACTAAGACGTCATGGTTTAAAATCTTGCATCGCACGGAAGGTTCCCCTGCTTAAGTCAGCCCATGTCCAGGCCCGTCTGAAGTTTGCCAGGGACCATCTGGATGATCCAGAGGAGTCATGGGAGAAAGTCCTGTGGTCAGATGAGACCAAAGTAGAACTTTTTGGTCTTAACTCCATTCGCCGTGTTTGGAGGAAGAAGAATGATGAGTATCATCCCAATAATACCATACCTACAGTGAAGCATGGGGCTGGAAGCATCATGCTCTGGGGTGTTTTTCTGCACAGGGGACAGGACGACTGCACTGTATTAAGGAGAGGATGAACGGGGCCATGTATTGTGACATATTGGGCAAAAATCTCCTTCCCTCAGTCAGAGCATTAAAGATGGGTCGTGGCTGGGTCTTCCAACATGACAATGACCCAAAGCACACAGCCAAGAAAACCAAGGAGTGGCTCCGTAAGAAGTATATCAAGGTTCTGGAGTGGCCTAGCCAGTCTCCAGACCTAAATCCAATAGAAAATCTTTGGAAGGAGCTGAAACTCCATGTTGCTCAGCGACAGCCCCGAAACCTGACAGATCTAGAGAAGATCTGTATGGAGGAGTGGGCCAAAATCCCTCCTGCAGTGTGTGCAAACCTGGTGAAGAACTACAGGAACCGTTTGACCTCTGTAATTGTTAACAAAGGCTTCTGTACCAAATATTAAAAAAATTTGACTCAAGTGATCAAATAATTATTTGACACAGTAATTCACAAATAAATTGTTAAAAAATCATACAATGTGATTTCCGGATTTTTATTTTTAGATTCTGTCTCTCACAGTGGAAATGCACCTATGCTGAAAATTGTAGACCCCTCCATGATTTCTAAGTAAGAGAACTTGCAAAATCACAGGGTGATCAAATACTTATTGACCTCACTGTATATATATATATATATATATATATATATATATATATATATATATATATATGTGTGTGTGTGTGTGTATGTGTGTGTAACAGTGTCAACTGTTCCTGTAACAGAATGTACATCATTTGAATCTGTTGCTTTGCAAATCAAAGGATCTGAATCAATGCAACCATTCTTGCTGTGGTGTACAGGCCTCCAAAGACCAATCCTGTATTCTTACTGGAATTTTCTGCATTTTTAACTTCTCTCTGTTCTTTGTCCCCAATGTGGTTTTGGTTGGTGATTTTAATATCCATGTGGACAGAGCAGAAAATTCATGTTCAAATGAGTTTTTATCATGTTTGGATAGTTTTGGGTTGAAGCAATTTATTGAAAGGGACCTATTATGCAAAAATCACTTTTATAAGCTGTTTGAACAGTTTTGTGGCCGCAGTGTGTGAAAACAACCGGCCTATAATGTTAAAAATCCACCAACTCATTTTTTTATAAAACCAATAAAATCATAAACAATCTCTCCAAAGAGCTGTTTCAGATTCTTCCTCTGTTCACGTCACTGAGGGGAAAAAGTCCCGCCCATCTGGGACGCTCTCTGCCCTATTAGCATAAACACAGCCCTGAGTGAGAAGATGCGGTCCGCCATTACTGGAGATATATACAATGTCAGCGCCAAAGAGGCTTTACAAGTGTTGTGTTTTGGGATGCACTAATGAACATAGGAGTCGCCATAATCTCCCCTCATCTGAGCCGAGGACACTGTGGTTAAATTTCATTTTCAAAGGAAATATCCCGGAAAAAATCGGTAACGTCCCCTATATGTTTAGGAATCAATACCAACACTTCATGCGCGAACGTCAGCTCCAGACAAAGTAAGTTTCATGCGTTTGTTTTCCAAATTGCCTTTCTGAAAGAGCTTCTTGGCACTCTGTAAGGCTAATGATGCTAAAGCTATCATTGTCTCTGCCTGTTCTCACTGGTGCTGTCTTCAGGAATGATCGTGAATAGGAATGTGGTAGTTAAAAGTTGCATATGAAAGCAATGTGAGTCGATCACTTGAAGTTGTCGAGGTCATAATCAGAAGTGGGACTTATAAAGTTTGTGATAGCATGAGACCAGCTATGTTGTTATTTTTATCCCGCAGTGCTCCCCGTCTGTGTAATTCATATAAACGCAAATGTATTATGCACAGTCTAATCAGATGACTGACTTTGAAACAGAGTATGTTTTCTGTAAAGATAACAGGCTTGTACTGAGTGGAATGTTTATTAGCAAAGGCTAGAACTGCTAATGCGGAGCTGGAGCTCTTGAAGCTCCGCCCTCTTCTCTGGGAGTAACAGCTCTCTCGCATTTAAAGCAACACACTCAAATCAGCGCGTTTTGGCTCATACCCTGAAAGTACCCTGAACCACACTTCCCTGTAAAGACTATCCAAGGACTCTTGATGATTTAGTCCAGCACTTCAATGATAATCTCGAAATGATCCTTGACAATTGTGCTCCATTGAAAACCAGGACTGTTTCGTTTGTCAACTCTGCACCCTGGTTTACATCAGAACTCCATCAGTTAAAAGTCAAGAGTTATCGATTGGAATGATTATATGCTAAGACTGGACTCATAGTTCATAAAAATCTGTATGCTGACCATATGGAAGTTTACAAGGCTGCACTTTCCACTGCAAAATCAGATTATTATGCTAGTTTAATTGGGTCTGGTATGGGAGAGAGACCATAGGGCACCTTGTGTCCAAAATTTGATTTATTGCCCCCTCATAAAAATCAAGATGTGCTAGTGTTGTTAAAACAATTTAGGAAAAGTTAGAGTTTGACAAAGTTAAATAAAAAGAAGTAGAGGTGAGCGCGTTCGCTCATCTAAAACAAAAATAATTAGATACGGTAGTTTTTCTATCATTACAATTTAAAACTAGTTAGTTTGACAAAGTTAAATAAAAACAAAATACATCTGACTCCTTAGTTAAGTGAGATACGTGTCAAAATCTGTTGCACTTTTAAACAAGTTTGAGTTTATAACAGATACAAAGTTAAAGAAAATAGAACTGACTTATCTTACCCTGGTGTGAAATAAAAAAAATCAGATCGTTAAGTAAGAGTATAAGATACTTGTCATAATCTTGTATCATTACAATTTAAAAGCTAGCTTTTGTCAAGAAGGGAAAAAGAACCGCGCATCTAGCCGTGATCTAAAAATAAATAAAGAAATAAATGAATATCAGAGACAATCGTTAAAACAACAGCATCCAGCAGTAGTCAAAATCTACGTTGTAGTCTATCATTACAATTTAGGAAAGTCACAAGTTAGAAAAGTTAAACAAAATAAAAAGAACCGAGCATCGTGCGCTGATCCAGTAGATCCGTGTACACTTCGCGCTGTCAAAACTCAGAATGGTAACATCCGGTCCCGCTCAAACTACACCTACTGCCAGCCCCTAACACCGGAGGAGAGACCGACGCAAAGATTTAAATGTTAAAAGAATCAAATGTTGAAATTAAGAATCTTAATTAATGAAACCGTACAGCATTCATCCTAAAGCTCTTCACTTAAAAAATTAGACACGTAAGTTTTTCCTTTTAAACAAGCAGTTTTAATCCGCAGGGAAAATGTTTTTTGTTTTGTTTTACACTTAATTCGCACTTAAGTCCTTTATTTACTCTTTTATTTTGTTAATCTTAAAACTTTTAGTGTGCTATGTCAGTTAAAACGTACGCGTGTGTGTACAAACTGATATGAAAGCAAATGTTTTAGGGGTCTACGGACTTTAGATCGTAATTAGATACCTAAGCTTTTTTACAACATCTTACGAGATGTAAATATTTCGCCTCACGCAGCGCCGGTGAAACGAGAATGGCGCAGTGTGTCTGGACGTATGATTACCGAAGCGCTTGTATCTGATCAAGAGACTGTTGTAAAAAACATCTTTAGATGGCGCGATTCATTTGCAATCTAATGAGTTTTTGAGGGGAACTGGCATCGTAAACTTCGGTGCTGTCGCTGTTCATCGATCAAAGAATATCCGTGTTAACCTTTTTTTTGTTTTCAACAGTTTTTTATTTATTTTTACACAACATCACAAACACACCATCCACTCAAACAAACAAAACAAAACAACAGACACATACTCAATATTTCAAAAGTCCAGTCAAAAGGAATAGAGAGAGGGAGAGAAAAAGAAAAAAACAAACAAGTCATTCCAGAAGATGGCACAATCCAATCCCGCATATTAAATATGTCTCTTGTATCAGGGCATAGGAAATAGATCCACGGTGCAAACATTCCAACACACAGGCTCGTTCAATGGCAGAATCTAAACCATTCACAGTTCAGTTACAAAATATCTAGAGTATGCATTGAATATTCACAAAACCCAAAATTGTATTCAATAAATGAAGAAAAGCAAGAGCACTCCCATTCTATAAATGACATGTAATCGCTGGTGTGCGTTCTAGATATCAAAACATCTAGATGACAAATCATTTTAGAAATAAGGTAAAGTAAATAAAAGTATGAATATCTGTTGTAGAAAATAAAAGCAACACAGACAGAAATAACCAACAACTATAGACAAAAAAACCAACTCAGGCCGCACGTTACCGAGAACATAGGTCTGATTGAGCAACAAAAAATTGTGATAATCCGTGACCGATCCACTTCAGCACAAAACAAGCCTCCCAAAAGGCTCACATAATCAAAAAATTATTTTAATTAAACCTACTCTCCATTAGTCCCCTCCAGAAAAAAAAGAAAGAAAAAAGGGGGGGTTAGTCTTACCAGCAAAAAGACAATTGTATTTAGAATTAATATGAACACTATCCTCATGAGGAGAGAGGAAAGAAGAAAGGAAAAAAGAGATCTAGCAAGCATCCACATCCCTCCTGCCACCATCTTCTTCCGGGCAGCCGGCACCTCCTCCATCCCGGCCACCAAGCCCCTCCCGCCGGGCCGAAGAGAATGCTGTGACAGGGAGCTGACGAAATCCTCCGCCTTCCAAAGAGAGTCGAAGCATCTCTGTTCACCACCGTGCCGTAGCTTAATTACTGCCGGATAAGCGAGGAAGGGCTAGAGACCGTGTTAACCATTTTATGACGTGCAGCTGCACGTGCAAACTCTGTCAAAAGTTCAGGTACGGGTCAAAGCATGCGTAACCTTTTGAACCTATTTTTATGACACGTAGCTGGTAAAGTTAAAAGTTAGGTATAGTTTGGTAAGAAAACACTCAAACATTAACACAAACACTAAACACCCAAACACCCAAACAAACAAACCCTACAGTTAAATATTTAGACTTTTATAATGTGTCATACAAATCTTTTACAAATAAAAACTTTTAGAATCACACCGGGTATCTCTACAAGATGATGAAAAGCAGTATGATTAAACAATGATATAGCTTTCATTTTAACATAAGTTTTTAGATCTTTCAAACCTAAAACCATGATGAGGATTAGAAGCAGGGAAATGATCCTCTGATTAAAGCAAGACACTTACAGAGATTTTTCTTTATGAATTTGACCAATATTAGACTGAAAATTAGTTGGCATAAGGTTTGCAACAAAAGTAATTCCTAAACAAGATGCCACAAATGTCTCACAGAATCTTTACAACAGATTAGTCTTTCTTTCTCACTTTAAAATTGTATTTTTAACCGTGTGTTTAAATGCAGCATGTTTATTTTTAACAGTATAATGTTTTATTTATTAAAATAAAAACAACTGGTCTATATAGGTTTATTTTACTAAGAATTGATTAAATAATTGATATAAGAAACATGCAAATATTCGACAAGTCCGTCTTATCACCCCCCAAACTGATGTGTCTGATGGTTTGTGACAAATATTTTACTGATACAAGTGCTTTAAGATGTTAAGTATGTGTAAAGCATGTAAAGTTCAATATTACTGTTAAAAGTGTATAATAAAACACAAACACTCACATAAAAACCTGTCGGTACATGTCGGGAACTTGCAGACGACGTTCTGTTTGACAGTATTCTATTTTAAGCGTTTTCATAGGAGGAATGTATTGAAATGGTTGTTTAACAAGTTTGAAATGTTTTAATGTTTCTGTTTAAGAGTTTTACATTCAGGATGCTGTAAATAAAGTGGTTAAATAAGCTCAGAGTAGGCTATTATTTCAATTAATTCCGTGTTAACAAACGGTACATACTTCAGCAGTTCTTAATGTGATTTCATAATAAAAGCATCTAAATTGTTAACAGACTATTATCTTTCATATTAAAACTTAATAAAAACATTAAGTAATGCACAGTTGTGTAAGACACAAACCAAAACATCACGTTAATATGTTTTCCGTCCTTTTACATATGTTTTGTGCATCGATTTTAAGAGCATATCGCTCGTGCAGATTATATTTTAAAGTCGTTAAGCCAAATCAATGAGTTTATAAGACCGGTTTATTCTTTCTACAGGTTTATACTTTAGACGTGTAGAACATATCTGCGTTTATGTGTAGGCTGCTCGAATGAAACTGCGACCTCAAACATCATCAGGATAAATGAACAAAAGACGATAGCTTTCACACGGTTAAATTTATTTAAATGTTTCACCAATATAAAATGACCCTGAGTTGTTAGAAAAGAGATGTACACCGACATCGCTGCGAGGCGACTTAAGGAGACGATGAAGCACTAACGGGGATCGCAAAAAGGATTTGTATCATCACAACACGGAAGGTGCGCATACTTCACAAAAAGTGTGGAAATGCGAGTCTTTTTATATAGGGCATCTGTGCGCGCGTATAATTAGAAGTCCGACGATTTAGAGATCTATCGCGTATGACCGTTTTGGGATACGGATCCCCGACGGCCATGTTTGTAGTCTGAGGTGCGTGCAAGGTATTGTAGTTTGCTCACCTGAAAGGCCGCAACATTTGAATGAGGTATTAGTTACACGCGCTCAATTTAACATCTTTAGAGTTAAACAGGTTAATGACCGCTTTCAGCATCGATAGTTGCTATAATGCATAAAATAACTCCGTTATAGGGTTTCAGCTACAGCTGAATGATAAAACAATGTTAAGAATGTTGTTGACAATTTGTGGGTGTCTGAGAAAGCTGTGTGCATGTGTGAGAGACTTTGAATAAAAAATGTTTTAGTTAAAGATGTGATTGACTAACTTAGAAACACAACACTATACGGTTTTTAGCCAAAACCGTTTGTTCAGCACATTTAAAAAATCTTAAGAAAGTTTGTGTTTTGAAGAGAAAGTCAGATATGATATATTAATACAATCTTTTTTTTATTATTATTATTTTTTATTATTGATTAATATGATAGAATCACGCTGAATTTATGAGGTTATGTATTTATATTGTTTGTTTGTTTGTTTTATTTATTTATAGAGCACGATTAAAACAACACTGGGTTGACCAATGTGCTCAACCCAGACAATGTGTCTCTGTAACCACCTTGCATTCATCAGAGGATCATTTGACTGCTTCTAATCCTTGCTTTAGAGCATCATGGTTTTAGGTTTGAAAGATCTAAAAACTTATTTGTTAAAACAAAAGTTATATCATTGTTTAATCATGCTGCTTTTCATCATCTTGCAGAGATACCCGGTGTGATTCTAAGAAGTTTTTTATTTGTAAAAGGTTTGTATGAGACATCATAAAAAGTCTAAATGTTTAACTGTATAGGAGTTGTTTTAGCGTGTGTGTGTGTGTCTGTTTTTATGCCAGTGTTTTTGTTTTGTTAAACTATTTTTAACAGTATTGAACTTTACATGTATTTTACACATACTTAACATCTTAAAGCACTTGTATCAGTAAAATATTTGTCACAAACCATCAGACACATCAGTTTGGGGGGGGGGGGCAAACAACCTTATGACGACTAATTTTTAGTCTAATTTAGCTCTAATTCATAAAGAAAATCTATGTAACCGCCTTGCATTCATCAGAGGATCATTTGACTGCTTCTAATCCTCGCTTTAGAGCATCATGGTTTTACAACCCCAAATCAGAAAAAGTTGGGACAGTATGAAAAACGCAAATAAAAAAAGAAAGTAGTGATTTCTAAATTTACTTTGACTTGTATTTCATTGCAGACAATATGAACACAAAATATTTCATGTTTTGTCTGGTCAACTTCATGTCATTTGTAAATATACATCCTTTCCTGTCATTCAGACCTGCAACACATTCCAAAAAAAGTTGGGACAGGAGCAATTTAGGGCTAGTAATGAGGTAAATTGGTTAAATAATGATGTGATTTGAAACAGTTGATGTCAACAGGTGATTGTAATTATGATTTGGTACAAAAGCAGCATCCAAGAAAGGTCTAGTCCTTTAGGAGCAAAGATGGGCCGAGGATCGCCAGTTTGCCAACAAATACGTGAGAAAATTATTGAAATGTTTAAAAACAATGTTCCTCAAAGAAAGATAGGAAGAGATTTGGATATTTCACCTTCAACAGTGCATAACATAATTAAAAGATTCAAGGAATCTGGAGGAATTTCAGTGCGTAAAGGACAAGGGCGCAAGCCTAAGCTGAACAACCGTGATCTCCGATCCCTCAGGCGGCACTGCATCAAGAATCGTCATTCATCTATAAGCGATATCACCACATGGGCTCAGGACTACTTTGGCAAACCTTTGTCAAGTACCACAATACGTAGTTACATCCACAAATGCCAGTTAAAACTGTACTGTGCCAAAAGGAAGCCCTATGTTAACAGTGTCCAGAAGCGCCGTCGACTTCTCTGGGCTCGGAGGCATCTGGGATGGACCATCACACAGTGGAAACGTGTACTGTGGTCAGATGAATCAGTATTTCAGGTATTTTTTGGGAGGCATGGACGCCGTGTGCTCCGGACCAAAGAAGAAAAGGATCATCCAGACTGTTACCAGCAACAAGTCCAAAAGCCAGGGTCTGTCATGGTACGGGGTTGTGTCAGTGCCCTTGGCAAAGGTAACTTGCACTTCTGTGATGGCACCATTAATGCTGAAAAGTACATAGAGATTTTGGAGCACAATATGCTGCCTTCAAGAAGACATCTTTTCCAGGGACGTCCATGCATATTTCAACAAGACAATGCAAAACCACATTCTGCACACATTACAAAGTCCTGGCTGCGGAGGAAGAGGGTACGGGTACTTGACTGGCCTGCCTGCAGTCCCGACCTGTATCCAATAGAGAATGTGTGGCGCATTTTGAAGCGCAAAATGCGACAACGAAGACCCTGTACTGTTGCCCACCTTAAGACTTGTTTGCAGGAAGAATGGGACAAAATTACACCTGAAACACTTCATCACTTGGTGTCTTCAGTCCCTAAACGTCTTTTAAGTGTTGTGAAAAGGAATGGCAACATTACAAAGTGGTAAATGCTTTACTGTCCCAACTTTTTTTTGGAATGTGTTGCAGGTCTGAATGACAGGAAAGGATGTATATTTACAAATGACATGAAGTTGACCAGACAAAACATTTTGAAATATTTTGTGTTCATATTGTCTGCAATGAAATACAAGTCAAAGTAAATTTAGAAATCACTACTTTCTATTTTTATTTGCGTTTTCCATACTGTCCCAACTTTTTCTGATTTGGGGTTGTAGGTTTGAAAGATCTAAAAACTTATTTGTTAAAACAAAAGTCATATCGTTGTTTAATCATGCTGCTTTTCATCATCTTGTAGAGATACCCGGTGTGATTCTAAGTTTTTTATTTGTAAAAGGTTTGTATGATATTGACTGTATAGGTGTTGTTTTATTGTGTGTGTGTGTGTGTTTGTTTTTATGTGAGTGTTTGTGTTTTATTATACACTTTTAACAGTAATATTTAACTTTACACGCTTTATACATACTTAACACCTTAAAGCACTTGTATCAGTAAAATATTTGTCACAAACCATCAGAAACATCAGTTTGGGGGGTGATAAGACGGACTTGTCGAATATTTGCATGTTCCCTATCAGTCAGTCACGTTCGACGTAACGTCACTGTGACTGACTAATGGGATCTCGCCCGAGAGCCCAATCACCTTCGAGTGTTAACAAAACAAGCCAATGACAGTTGGCGTGCGTGTTTCGCCACGCGCACCCTGCCCCGCAGCGCGGGTATAAAAGGAGAGCGCGTGCAAACACACATCAGCTTTTCGCTTCGGAGCCGAGCCTTTTCAGCGAATCTCCGAGAGTGTCTGCAAGACAGCATTTTGATGAGTGTTGGTGTGACGGCGCGTCAGCGGAGGTTGCTGTCCAGTGCTGCTTCATTTGAGCGTGCTGCAGCTCTCATTCTGCGGTCGCACTGCGACCTCCCCTGGGCGCTTCAACACTTTTTTCCTTTTCTAAAAGAGCAATATCTTCATCTGATGGTCACGATCGCTGTCTCTCGTGCTTGGGCTAGCAGCACGCTGAGTCAGCGCTCGTGGATGAGTCATGCTCTCATTGCGGAAACATGACCATCGCGACGCTGCGCTCCAGATACCTCCCCGACAAACGGGGGGGTATCCAAAAAAATAAAAAAACCCTTGCCATGCCCCATTCTAGCTCCTCCGGTTCTCGGAGGGCTACTTCAGCTCATGGTCAGGGTGACTTGAGGATCACAGTGAGAGCTTCCCCGTCGAGAGCTTCCCCGTCGAGTGCATCTCCGCGGGCCTCTCACTCCTCCAGCGCGTTGCACCATCTGGTGTTTCTGGACGAGCTTGTGGTGTCCTCGGATAGGAGCGGGGCCCAGCATCTTGTCCGGAGCACCAGCGGATGACAGGATGTCGATCGCTGCATTGGAGGGCGAGCTAGGTTCTGGAGATGACGATTCGGCTGCGCTGCCTCCGTCAGGAAGAGTGGCGTTGCCCGAGTCAGATCCAGGGCTGACTGCTATGCTTTCCCGGGCCGCTGAGAGCGTCGGGCTGCACTGGAGGCCTCCTCCTTCTCCCGAATGCTCAAGGCTGGACGACTGGTTCCTGGGGGCGCAGGCCGATCATCGGCAATCACCTCAGGTTCCGTTCTTCCCGGAAGTGCATGAGGAAGTGACTAGCTCTTGGAGGGCACCATTTTCTGCCCGAAACAAAGCTAGTGCTTCTTCCGTCCTCACTGCCCTCGATGGCGGGGTGGCTAAGGGGGGTCCAGGGCTCGTGGGTTCTCGTCCATTTCAATGGCCGAGGCTTACACAGCTGCTGGACAGGCCGCCTCTGCCCTGCACGCCATGGCCCTCCTGCAAAACTACCAGGCCAAGGCATTGAAGCAGCTGTACGAGGGCAGTTCTGACCCAGGTTTGATGCAGGAACTGCACACAGTGACGGACCTTGCCCTTTGGGCAACGAAAGTCACAGCGCGGTCCCTCGGTCAGACGATGTCCACTCTGGTGGTCCAGGAACGCCACCTATGGCTGGACCTGGCAGATATGAGTGAGTCCGACAAGCACCGCTTCCTGGACTCCCCGATCTCCCAGGCAGGCCTCTCCGGCGACGCGTTGGAGAGCTTTGGCTAGCAGTTCTCTGTCGCTCAGAAGCGGACGGAGGCCGTCGGACACATTCTGCCCCGGCGGCCCGCTGCTGTCATCACCCCACTGCCGGTTGCAGCCCCTCCGCCCGCTCGTCGCCAAGGGCGCCCTCCTGCTACCCCCACCTTGCTCCAGCACGGCCCCAGCAGCAGCCTTCACTCCGGCCGCAACGTGGAGCTGGCAGCAGGAAAGTGGTGCAGCCCGCCTCTGCCCCTGCCAGGCCCGTGAAGTGCCAGGGCAAGCGGAGTTCCTGGGACGGGCGAACCCGAGACACTGGGTCCTGCTCTTCAGGAGTTGGTGAGTCCACTTCTTCCCCTGGGGGAGGGCCGGGTGGAAAATCCTTTTTTCCCTTTTTGGGTTGTTCCACCACTGGCTCTCCGGCCAGTGGTACCCAAACTTTCAGAGCAGTTTCCTATGTCTCCGGTTCCCAAGGGGGCGAGGACGGCAGTGCATGGGACACAGTCTCCACACTCCCGTCCCCCACTCCTTTCGCCAGTGGGCAGCAGGGTCCGGTTCGAGGACACGATGCCTTCTCCCGTGCCCCCTGCCCATCCGTGGAGCCAGGAAAGTGTCGCACCGCGCACTCAGACCCTACTTCGGAACGCACTGCCTTCCGAGTCGGGCCCCTGTGCTCCACTTCGCTGCCCCACCGCGGGTACATCTGTGGCTTCCCTTGTCCCGCTTGTACGGTCTCTGGGGGCCTGACTAGCGCTCCCCAAGCCATCTCGCTGGCTCATGAGAACCATCAGACTTGGCTACGCGATTCAGCTCGCCCGGCGTCCTCCCAAGTTCAGGGGCGTTCGGTTCACCTCTGTGTTGAGCAAGGATGCCCCTCTCTTGCGTGCGGAAGTCGCGGTCCTGCTGGCGAAGGACGCGATAGAGCCGGTCCCTCCAGCTGAGATGAAGTCAGGGTTCTACAGCCCGTACTTCATCGTACCCAAGAAAGGCAGTGGGTTACGACCAATCTTGGACCTGCGCATCCTGAACCGGGCCCTTCACAAGCTCCCGTTCAGGATGTTGACGCAGAGACGCATCTTTCAATGCATCCGTCCGTTCGATTGGTTCGCAGCGATCGACCTGAAGGACGCGTACTTTCATGTCTCAATCCTCCCTCGACACAGACCGTTTCTCTGCTTTGCGTTCGAAGGACGAGCATATCAGTACAAGGTCCTCCCCTTCGGGCTATCCCTGTC
The DNA here is from genome assembly GCA_027422415.1 of Schizothorax lantsangensis. Lineage (NCBI taxonomy): Eukaryota > Metazoa > Chordata > Actinopteri > Cypriniformes > Cyprinidae > Schizothorax > Schizothorax lantsangensis. Next base: position 71,463 of record JAPDDO010000147.1, on the reverse strand, counting down.
GCCTCGTGTCTTCACCAAGGTCGTGGAGGCAGCCCTTGTTCCATTAAGGGAAGCAGGCATTCGCGTTCTCAACTACCTCGACGACTGGCTCATACTGGCCCAGTCTCGAGCACTGTTGTGCGAACACAGGGACACGGTGCTTGGCCACCTCAGCCGGTTGGGGCTTCGGGTCAACTGGGAAAAGAGCAAACTCTCCCCTGTGCAGAGGATCTCTTTTCTCGGCATGGAGTTGGACTCGGTCTATCTCACAGCACGTCTCTCAGTGGAGCGTGCTCAGTCGATGCTGAACTGCCTGGAGTCTTTCCAGCGCAAGAGGGCGGTTCCACTGAAACACTTGCAGAGCCTCCTGGGGCATATGGCATCCACAGCCGCTGTCACGCCACTCGGATTGCTTCATATGAGACCGCTTCAGCATTGGCTTCACGACCGGGTCCCGAGATGGGCATGGCGACGCGGCACGTACCGGGTCTCAGTTACCCCGTCCTGCCGTCAGACCTTCGGCCCGTGGTCGGATCTTGCTTTTCTTCGGGCAGGAGTTCCCCTAGTGCAAGTATCCAGGCATGTTGTTGTGTCAACAGATGCCTCTGCCATGGGCTGGGGAGCCATGTGCAACGGGCATGCAGCTGCAGGGCTCTGGACAGGGTCCCGGTTGCAGTGGCATGTCAATTGCCTCGAGTTGCTAGCAGTATGGCTTGCTCTGCGCCGCTTCAAAGGGCTGCTACACGACAAGCATGTACTGGTCCGTACGGACAACACTGTGACCGTTGCGTACATCAACCACCAGGGTGGTCTACGCTCCCGTCGCCTGTCGCAACTCGCCCGCCATCTCCTCCTTTGGAGTCAGAAGCATCTGAGGTCGCCGTTCATATCCCTGGCGAGCTCAATCGTGCAGCCGACGAGCTCTCACGTCAGCCCGCCCTTCCGGAGAATGGCGACTCCACCCCGAGGTAGTCCAGCTGATTTGGAGACGCTTCGGGGACGCTCAGGTAGACCTGTTTGCCTCCCCGGACACATCCCATTGCCACCTGTTTTACTCCCTGTCCGAGGGGACCCTCGGCACGGACGCGCTGGCACACAGCTGGCCTCGGGGCCTACGCAAGTATGCGTTTACCCCAGTGAGCCTTCTCGCACAGACCCTGTGCAAGGTCAGGGAGGACGAGGAGCAGGTCCTCTTGGTGGCTCCGTACTGGCCCAATCGGACTTGGTTCCCAGAACTGGTGCTCCTCGCGACAGCCCCTCCTTGGCAAATTCCTCTGAGGAGGGATCTCCTTTCTCAGAGAGGGGGCACCCTCTGGCACCCGCGTCCAGATTTGTGGAGTCTCCACATATGGTCCCTGGACGGGACGCGGAGGTTCTAGGTGGGCTACCTCCATCAGTAGTAAACACCATCACTTCAGCTAGAGCTCCGTCTACAAGACACGCTTACAGGCTGAAGTGGAACCTGTTCGTCGATTGGTGTTCTTCCCGCCGGGAAGACCCCCGGAGATGCCCGATCGCGGTCGTGCTCTCTCTCCTGCAAGATGGGTTGGAGCGAAGGCTGTCTCCCTCCACCCTCAAAGTGTATGTCACCGCTATTGCCGCACATCACGATGCAGTAGACGGTAAGTCTGTGGGGAAGCACGACTTGGTCGTCAGGTTCCTCAGAGGGGCGAGGAGGTTAAATCCTCCGCGCCCTCATCTGGTACCCTCTTGGGATCTCCCCTTGGTCCTGACGGCCTTGAAGGAGGAGCCCTTCGAGCCTCTGCAGTCAGTAGAGCTTAAGTTTCTGTCGTTAAAGACAGTGCTCCTCATTGCATTGGCCTCGGTCAAGAGGGTGGGGGACCTCCAGGCATTTTCGGTCGACGAATCGTGACTAGAATTCGGGCCGGCTGACTCTCACGTTGTCCTGAGACCCCGGCCTGGATATGTGCCCAAAGTTCCCACCACGCCCTTTAGGGATCAGGTGGTGAACTTGCAAGCTCTGCCCCGGGAGGAGGCAGACCCAGCCATTGCTCTGCTCTGTCCCGTCCGCGCCTTGTGCGTTTACGTGGACCGCACGCAGAGCTTCAGGACCTCAGACCAGCTCTTTGTCTGCTTCGGAGGACAGCAGAAGGGGAAGGCTGTCTCCAAACAGAGACTTGCCCACTGGATAGTGGAGGCTATAGTCTTGGCCTATCAGGCCCGGTGCTTACCGTGCCCCCTTGGTGTGAGAGCACACTCTACAAGAGGCGTTGCTTCCTCTTGGGCATTGGCGCGGGGCGCCTCGATAGCAGACATTTGTAAAGCTGCCGGCTGGGCGGCACCTAACACGTTTGCGAGATTTTATAATCTCCGTGTAGAGCCCGTGTCCTCCCGTGTACTTGCCTTAGATGGCCAGTAACACTGGAACACTGCTCGGTGTCAATCACGCTTGCTGCGCCATTCCCCTCTACGGACCGGATACGTGCGCTTTTGTTGCTTCTCAGTTCAGTTCCCCGCGGCGAACCCTGTTGAAGTTCCTCCCGCACCCTCGGCAGTCAGGCGTGGCGGAGCGCCAGACGCCAGGTCCAGCACTTGTGTGTTTGCCCAAGGTCAGCCCTTGTGCTGGGCTAGGTGCCCGTGTTTAGTGATTCCCCTTCGGGCGATCCCACATGTGTATTCTTCCATGGTACGGCTGCCCTCACGGTGAGCCCGTGTCTTCCCTGGCAGAGACTTCTGCCGTATCTGCTGTGTAGTTATCTCACCCCAGGCTGGCTGAATCTACCTCAGAGACTTCAATATGTAGTACTGCCCCTGGCCAGTCCATATGTGTAATCCCCACATGGTACCTCCTTTACGCAGGATGTGGCTTCCGTAGCGTTCCCCTACTTGGAGTACGCTTTCCCAGTGTTATCCATACCCACTGTACGGAACAGCAGTGACGGTCATCTCTGCCTAAGCCCTGTCCTATCTTCCAGCCCAACTGGTGTGGGGGGACTTGCCGGCTTCCGCAGGGCACTGGAGGGGGTCAGCAATAGTGGCGTTTTCCAAGGGATCCCATTAGTCAGTCACACTGACGTTACGTCGAACGTGACTGACTGATAGGGAACGTCTCGGTTACATGTGTAACCCTCGTTCCCTGAAGGAGGGAACTGAGACGTAATGTCCCGTCGCCATAGTTGCTGTACCACCGCTGTACGGCCGGGGCACACAGTCTCGGCTCCTCAGCGAAAAACTGATGTGCGTTTGCACGCGCTCTCCTTTTATACCCGCGCTGCGGGGCAGGGTGCGCGTGGCAAAACACGCACGCCAACTGTCATTGGCTTGTTTTGTTAACACTCGAAGGTGATTGGGCTCTCGGGCGAGATCCCATTAGTCAGTCACACTGACGTTACGTCTCCGTTCCCTCCTTCAGGGAACGAGGGTTACACATGTAACCGAGACGTTTCTTATATCAATTATTTAATCAATTCTTAGTAAAATAAACCTATATAGACCAGTTGTTTTTATTTTAATAAATAAAACATTATACTGTGAAAAATAAACATGCTGCATTTAAACACACGGTTAATAATACAATTTTAAAGTGAGAAAGAAAGACTAATCTGTTGTAAAGATTCTGTGAGACATTTGTGGCATCTTGTTTAGGAATTACTTTTGTTGCAAACCTTATGACAACTAATATTCAGTCTAATATTGGTCAAATTCATAAAGAAAAATCTCTGTAAGTGTTTTGCTTTAATCAGAGGATAATTTGCCTGCTTCTAATCCTCATCATGGTTTTAGGTTTGAAAGATCTAAAAACTTATGTTAAAATGAAAGTTATATCATTGTTTAATCATACTGCTTTTCGTCATCTTGTAGAGATACCCGGTGTGATTCTAAAAGTTTTTATTTGTAAAAGATTTGTATGACACATTATAAAAGTCTAAATATTTAACTGTAGGGTTTGTTTGTTTGGGTGTTTGTGTTTAGTGTTTGTGTTAATGTTTGAGTATTTTCTTACCAAACTATACCTAACTTTTAACTTTACCAGCTACGTGTCATAAAAATAGGTTCAAAAGGTTACGCATGCTTTGACCCGTACCTGAACTTTTGACAGAGTTCGCACGCGCAGCTGCACGTCATAAAATGGTTAACACAGATATTCTTTGATCGATGAACAGCGACAGCACCGAAGTTTACGATGCCGGATCCCCTCAAAAACTCATTAGATTGCAAATGAATCGTGCCCCAGAAACATCTTTAGATGTTTTTACAACAGTCTCTTGATCAGATACGAGCGCTTCGGTAATCATACGTCCAGACACGCTGCGCCATTCTCGTTTCACCGGCGCTGCGTGAGGCGAAATATTTACATCTCGTAAGATGTTGTAAAAAAGATTAGGTATCTAATTACGATCGAAAGTCCATAGACCCCTAAAACATTTGCTTTCATATCAGTTTGTACACACACGCATACGTTTTAACTGACATAGCACACTAAAAGTTTTAAGATTAACAAAATAAAAGAGTAAATAAAGGACTTAAGTGTGAATTAAGTGTAAAACAAAACAAAAAAACATTTTCCCTGCAGATTAAAACTGCTTGTTTAAAAGGAAAAACTTATGTGTCTAATTTTAATGTGAAGAGCTTTAGGATGAATGCTGTATGGTTTCATTAATTAAGATTCTTAATTTCAACATTTGATTCTTTTAACATTTAAATCTTTGCGTCGGTCTCTCCTCCGGTGTTAGGGGCTGGCAGTAGGTGTGGTTTGAGCGGGACCGGATGTTACCATTCTGAGTTTTGACAGCGCGGAGTGTACACGGATCTGCTGGATCAGCGCGTGATGCTCGGTTCTTTTTATTTTGTTTAACTTTTCTAACTTGTGACTTTCCTAAATTGTAATGATAGACTACAACGTAGATTTTGACTACTGCTGGATGCTTTTGTTTTAACGATCGTCTCCGATATTCATTTATTTATTTTTCCCTTCTTTTCTAACTTGACAAAAGCTAGCTTTTAAATTGTAATGATACAATATTATGACAACTATCTTATACTCTTACTTAACGATCTGATATTTTTTATTTCACACCAGGGTAAGATAAGTCAGTTCTATTTTCTTTAACTTTGTATCTGTTATAAACTCAAACTTGTTTAAAAGTGCAACAGATTTTGACACGTATCTCACTTAACTAAGGAGTCAGATGTATTTTGTTTTTATTTAACTTTGTCAAACTAACTAGTTTTAAATTGTAATGATAGAAAAACTACCGTATCTAATGCTTTTTGTTTTAGATGAGCGAACGCGCTCACCTCTACTTCTTTTTATTTAACTTTGTCAAATTTTTCCTAAATTGTTTTAACAACACTAGCACGTCTTGACTTGTAGGGATAAAACAGTCATTGCACGTTTTACGTGTATGTTTGATGTTTTTTCTCCATATGTATGTGAAAACACTTTAATAAGAACTTCCCTTTATCCCGTTTAACACAATTTCACCATTTAAAGTTTAAAGCACATAACAGTTTCAACAGGCCACACAAAAACACATGTCATAAATTCCTTAAGATCACTGGGCTGGTTACTTAGATGGGTGGGGGTGGACAAACAGCTGTCCGAACAGGTGTCCAGTTATGGGAGGGAGGGAGGGAGGGAGGGAGGGGTGGGGAGAGGAATTTTTATGAGGGGGCAATAAATCAAATTTTGGACACAAGGTGCCCTATGGTCTCTCTTATGGGAAACACAAAATCTCTTTTCTCTGTGGTTAACACTGAACAAACTCTCATATATACTCTACTGAACTGTGTGAAGCATTCATGAGAAAATTTAACTCATTCCTCAGCAATTGGTTCTACCAAACTCTGACTGTAACATATTTAATCCTAGCCCAGTGTTATCTTCATTATCTTCTGTTTCCGTTTTTTTTTTTTTTTTCTACTTTTATACTTCCAACAGTTGAGGAAATATGTTCAATTGTACAAAATTCTAATTCTGCCACGTGCCAACTGGATCCATTATTGACTCACTTGGTTAAAGTTGGTTTACCTTTTCTTTCCTCTTTAATCACAGACATCTTGCACTCTCAAGAAACCGGGGACTGACTCAAAGAATTTTGATAATTATCGTCCTATTTCGAATCTGCCGTTTTTGTCAAAATTTGTTGAAAAGATTGTTGCTCCCCAGCTCCGTGGTCATCTTTCTAGTAATAGTTTATATGAGCAGTTCCAATCAGGGTTTCGTTCTTATCACAGTGTTGAGACTGCACTTGTAAAGATATTCAATGATTTATTACTAGCTGCGGATTCTGGATTTTTATCAATACTTATACTTCTTGATCTTAGTGCAGCATTTAATATTGTTTCACACTCCATACTTTTAAGCAGATTGGAAGCTATTGGAATTACTGGTACAGCTTTATGTTGGTTTCGTTCCTGTCTTACAGACCGCATGCAATATGTACAACTCAAACAGTTTAAATCAAAATGTACTTATGTTGTCACCGGTGTTCCACAGGGCTCTGTCTTGGGACCTCTTCTGTTTCTTATCTACCTTTTACCAATTGGCACCATTTTTAGGAAATATGGTATTCATTTCCATTGTTAAGCTGATGACACCCAACTTTATCTGTCTTCTAAATCTTCCTCAAAGTTTCCTCCTCCTGCTCTTGTCGAGTGCCTTGATGAATTAAAAACTTGGTTTTCAAGTAATTTTCTCAAATTAAATAATAGTAAAACAGAAATTCTTCTCGTTGGTACAAAAACTACAATAGATAAGCCAAACATTTCCTCTGTTATAATAGATAATTGCCCTGTTCCTCTGTCTAATTGGGTTAAAGGTTTGGGTGTCATCCCCGATAAAACTTTGTCATTTGAAGCTCATATTAACAGTGTTACCCGTTCTGCATTCTTTCATATTAGGAATATCAATTGTCTGCATACTGTCCTTTCACTGAAGATTACTGCTACTCTTGTGCATGCTCTTGTAACATCACAAATCGACTATTGTAATGCTTTGTTTTATGGGCTTCCTTCCAGATCACTACACAAACTACAGTTGGTACAAAATGCCGTTGCTCGAGTTATTACCAAAACTTCCATCTCTCCTGTTTTACAAAATTTGCACTGGCTCCCAGTTAAATTCCATGTAATTTTTAAAATTTTACTTTTAACCTATGAAGCACTCAACAACTTGGCTCCATTTCTCTTGGATCTTCTTCCTTATTCCTTATATACACATTCCTTCTCGCAATTCAAGATCTGCTTCTGCACTTACTCTTGTTCTCCCACGCACTCTGACAACTTCCATGGGGTCACAAGCTTTTGGCTATGCGGCTCCCCTTTTATGAAACTCACTTCCTGTAGAAGTTCGTAATAGTTCAAGTCTTCCGGTCTTTAAATCTCGTCTTAAAACTTATTTGTTTAGGCAGGCTTTTATGTGATTTTATGTCTGTTTGTTGTTTTGGCTTTTATTGTTTAATGTTATTGTTTTATCCTGTTTTATGGACTTTGTAAAGTGTCCTTGAGTGCCATGAAAGGCGCCTATAAATAAAATGTATAATAATAATAATAATAATAATAAAAATATGCTGTTCAGAAGTCTGTGAAAAGGGTCCATGGTTTAAACAAATCAAAAAGCTTTTGATACCTTTTTGCCATCATGATTTGAAGGAGATCTGAGCCAGATTTGGTGAAAATTCAAAGAATGCTTTAGGATCTTCAGGGCAGGTGCTGATGACGCATCGCCTATTAAGTTCTGTCACTATAAGCCAGTATGTTGTGAAATACTGCATTCATTTCAGTTTTTCAATTGCTCAATGTGTTGCAAACTCCCTGTCTGGAGTCCCTTTCCTTTCAGTTTGTTGAGCCATTAAATGATAGCAGTTTGGGCTATCAAAATATTTTAATAATGTTTTGGTGCATGGTCTGAAGATCATCTGAGACAAATTTCACAATATTTTACATACAGTTATCTGAACTTTTGATTTCCGCTAAACGAGAAGAATAAAGATTAATAAGCATTACACACCTTTGATGCTTGACCCCTAATTAATAACTTAAACAAATTTACCATTTGTAATTCTCCTCAACTCATTCTGTAAACCTAATTTAAATGTGAGAAAATGTCTCAGCTTACGCATGTAACCATGGTTCCCTTTTGAAAGGTAACAAGATTCTGCGTTCTCTAGAGCAGGGGTTTTCAACCTGTGGGGCGCGCCCCCCCAGGGGGGGCGCCAGCACCTGTCAAGGGGGGCGTGAGCATCAATTAATTCAGAGACATTGCCTTGAAGATTTATGAATACGAGCTTTCAAATCTTAAGCCATCCGCTAGGGGGCAATCTGACTCCCGCTGTTAGGCGACAGTGAGAATGGTGTAAAATGATTTACGGTTAGTCGTGTCGGAAATCCAACCACGGATTGGCATGTTGTTATCTCAGAAACAGGCTCAGCCATCACATTGAATCAGGTAAACTGGTTATATATTTATGTTTCAGTATAATTACGCACGCTATACCAGGCAGGGGTGGTTCTAAACCCTTTTTAGGTGGGTTTCAGCCCCCCAAAACTATCTTAACGATCAGGCCAGTGCTGCTTCCTCAAGAAAGTTTTTAATTCTCACGTGTTTTAAGTCTTGTCAATTTAAACAAAGTAATTTTAAGCCATTTAAGCCCAAGACATCTCAACGCGGTACTCACGCGCTGTGATAGAGCGTTTCTGCATGCCTGCGCGCACAAACAGATAGCCTTCTGAGACAGCAGGTGAATACCAGTGGCTGTCTTGAGGAATATCCTCGTAAGCACAGTCGGTTGTTTCAAGTGAACGTAAACAGTAAAGTAAATATCAAATGTACATCAGTATAACGGATCCGTGCATTTCTTATGTAAATAATGTTAATCAAAAAGAGCAAAAGAAAAATAATTTTTCTTAAGAAGGGGGGGCGCGAGTGAAATTAGACAAACTTGGGGAGGCGCATGTCCTAAAAGGTTGAAAACCCCTGCTCTAGAGGGCGCTAAAGCGCCGGTGTCTGAAGCATGAATTAAAAAAAACGGCAATGAACTTGACAGTGGCAGGTGGCAGCCTATGACGTAAACAATAAAGCAACTGCGGGTATAAAAAAGCACCTATGGAATACATAATCCACTTCTTTGTCTGAAGGAGATGCAGGCAGGAATGCCCGAAGCATGGTAAAGAGACGCAGCATCTCGTTCCCTATTCTCAGGGAACCATGGGTACATGCGTAACCTGAGATGTTCCCTTTTGAAATGGAACTCTACGCTGCTTCCTTTAGAGGGTGCTAGGGGAATGGTATACCAACGCCGCCATGCTGAGGGATGAGTGCCCAAATAACTGGATTCACTAAGTCAAAGACTCAAGGAACATTATCACTGCCCCAGCGAAATCGCTGTGGCCGGAACCCGAGCTACAAACCTCTACAGGCAAGCTCAAAGCTCACCAACATCACAGACTAGCTCACCCACCAATGTATGGAAGTCTAAGAGTGGAGGTCTCAGCATAACTACTCTCTAGAATGAGAGGAGACTTAGCTACACTCAAAACTAGAAACAGATAATGAGGATCAAAGAAAGAGCCTACACATTAATACTGCCTAAGAGGATCTCTGGAGAGCGGAGTACTCTGCATAATGACTAAAAAGCTAGAGTACTAAGCTAGGAGTACTAACCATGCTCCTACGTGCCTAACAGAGCTCTAGGGAGCAAGCACTCAACATAACAACCCTCTAAAGTGAGGGGAGTGCAAACACGTCCTCCACCCTTAGGGAGCAGCGTACTCCGTACGAAGACCCACAAGAGAGGGGAGTGCTTGAAAGCTTGACCTGAAGAGCAGCTTATCAAGGAGGCCCGCAAGAGCCTAACACCCTAATACAGCCACAGAACAAAGCTCAGTTGAGAGAACACTAGGAAACTGTGATCTTAAAGGGAGGGGAGTGCTACCAGGTTCATGTTTTAGAACAGCTGATCAAGGAGGCTCACAGAGAGCCTCACAACCCGACATAACTACAAACAAAATTCATAGGGAGCAGAGTGCTCAGCATAACTCTGTAGGCGAGAGGAGCACAAACCATGCTCAACCTAAATGCATGTCCCTGGGCTGAGAGGATGATGAGGCTCAGAGGAGGCACAAAAAAGAGCCTATCAACTCAAAAAACTTGCCATTACACCAAGCATGGAGCCTCCTCCTTCACCGATAATGTGGATATCAGAGGGGCATATTATAAAAAATACACCAAAATAACTACAATTGATCTCACATTACACAGTTCCTCATTCTGAATAACAAAGAGAAACAAAAAGGAATTCTGAAAGAGAAAGCACCCCTCGTCAGATTCCTTCCATGCCGCGCCTACAATCCCCGTGATCGGTCTGTCTAACTTCCTCGGCAGCCGCGAGACCCGAAATGCGGGTTGGAGGTGCTCAACTCTCAAAGAGAATTCTAACGTACATTCTCAACGTAATGGTGTCTTGCAGCATGCATTTAGCTCCCCCGAGAGCCAAACACACTCTGTTCAAACAATAAATTCCCTCAAGAATCAGGCGAGAACAGAACTGCCATGAATACATCGCATTAAGCTTGTTCAACTCCCTCAAGAGGCGAACATGCTCATGCAAATGCTGACTAAAATCTTGAGTAAAGAAAAGCTTTACCTCTGCTCTAGTAGTCCCACGAATGCAAACTATGAGCACATTTTTCTCTATTGTGAGTTAAACGCGTGTGCTTCCGTACACAAGGGCTTGAAGACAAAGAAGAGGATGACGTATTCCACAGGTGTTCTTTTATACCCGCAGTTGCTTTATTGTTTATGTCATAGGCTGCCTCCTGCCAATGTCAAGTTCATTGTCATTTTTTCATTCATGCTTCAGACACCAGTCATGCTGGAGGCATTTCCCTAGCGCCCTCAAGAGGATGCAGCGTGGAGTTCCCTTTCGAAAGGGAACCAAGATGTTAGACATCTGAGTTGTCAAAAAAAATCACACATAACTAATTACTTAGGATAACATAAAAAAATTAAGTGAGTTATTAGCTCAATATCACTATATAAAATTAATTCAGCATTTTGCATTCTCGTCTTCTCATTCCGTAAATCTGAAGTAGTTCTTAACCAAGATGTTAGGCATCTGAATTGTAATAAAATCAAATATAACAAATTTTAATTACTTATGGTTACATATAAAAATAGTAAATTAATAACTTAATAAAACTATAAAAACAAACTCACCCTCTTGCATTCTCATCTGTTCATTCAGTAAATCTAATGAAAACCAAGATGTTAGACTTTTTTTTTTTTAAATGAATATATATATATAAAAAATAAAAAAAAACTTTTCTAGATTTATGCTGTTAAGAACTATGGAAATGCATCACAGTCTGTGAAAAGGGTTCATTACACACCTTTGATGCTTGACCCATAATTAATAACTTAAGCAGATTTACCATTTTCCATTCTCCTCATCTCATTCTGTAAACTTAACGTAACTGTTAAATATGAGAAAACCAATATGTTAGACATCTGAATTGTCAAAAAAATCAAACATAACTAATAACTTAGGATAACATAAAAAAATGATGTGAGTTATTAGCTTAATATCACTATATAAATTAATTCACCATTTTGCGTTCTCATCTTCTCAGTCTGTAAATCTAAAGTAGTTTTTAAATGAGAAAACCATGTTAGACATCTGAATTGTAATTAAATCAAATATAACTAATTTTATTTACTTATGATTACATATAAAAATAGTGAATTATTAACTTAAACAATAACAAACTCACCCTCTTGCAGTCTCATCTGCTCTTTCAGTAAACCTAAAGTAAACCAAGATGTTTGACATATGAATAGCCAAAAAAAATTATAATTTAATAATCAATTTTACATCATGATTACATACAAAAAATTATAGTTAATTAATAGGAAACCATATAAAATTCACCATTTCCCATTGTCTTCCTCTTATTTAAACGTTTAGAGTATTCTGAAAAAGTTCAGAAAGAAAAAGAAAGAGCATTGGAATTACAACATTATTTCATAACACTGAGGTACAACAATTACATTACATACATAAAAACATGAAACAATAAAAATAAAATAATCATTTAACAATGTTTTATAAGCACGTGTGCCACGTGTCTGTTCCTCTCATTAAAATCCACAACTAGACCCTAAAGAATTAGTTAATTACAGACCGATCTTTAATCTCCCTTTTCTGTCAAAGATACTAGAATTGGTAGTATCATCACTATACTCTAAAAAATGCGCACAATGGAAATGCCTTGCCTTGCATAAACAGGTTTTATTCATTATAATACTGATTCTAATTAATTTGGATGTTCAGATATGTTCTCAAAACTCTGTACTGTTTGTTTATGGGCAGTTTATGAAGTTAGTCATGGCATCTCTCAGCTACGAGTGAAATGTGAGGCGGCGGTCTAAAGTTCGCAACTCCCCCTCCGAACAGCAGCTCATCACCGTCTCAGATTTCAGCGACACACCGGCACGGGAATTAGCACTATTTCGGTGAAAAGGGATTAGAGATAATGGTTGAATACATTTAAATTAAAATGCTACTTTTAAATGTTACATTTTTCATTTCTATAATGGTTGTTAAATGAGTTTAAATGTATGTAATATTGAAAAATATATTCACTCAAATACATTCAATTTGTCTTATATTTTTTGTCCATGGGTGTACTTGCTTATTAATAAATGTTCATCTTTTTATTATTGCTGTTGCCTCTAGTAATTCTGTGTGTGATTTTTAATTTCCAGCATATTTTAAGCCAGCAATATAGTACATTTTAAAAAATAGTTGACTGAAATAAAACAACCCAGCATGTTGGGAAAAACATTTAACCCAACCAGCTGGGTCAAAATAACCCAACATGTGTTCTGTCTAATATTTACCCAGCGCTGGGTTGCCAAATAACCCATATTGGGTTGTTTATAACCCAGCATTTTTTAGAGTGTATGTTCCTTCTTAGAGACAAATGGTATCTGTGAGGATTTCCAGTCAGGATTTAGACCGTATCATAGTAATGAGATTGCTCTCATCAGCGTTACAAATGGGTAGCAGTACTAGCACCTGTAATACTTATCCAACTGAGGTTGTGGTTCTATGATATTATTCGAATTTAACAGCAAGCAGGCCCCTATGAACACTCTATATGGCACCAAAGGGGAGCCAAAAAAGACAAGATATTTGGCGTACACATGAAGGACAAATTGTTTCACCAACTTTACTTTTGAGTATTCTCATTTTAGATGCACATGGTTTTGACCATTTGAAAATTAAACAGCAAGGTTATTGGTCTCTTTATTTGCATGCAACGGTGGATTATTTTTTTCCACATGTGAAGTAGTCTCAGCCTCAGACGTCACACCCACGGAACATTGGCTAAACGTCTGATGCATATGGCACACTTATCTGTAAACACTTCAGGAGTGTCGACGTCGTCATCGGATTGGTTGAATTATACAGGATTTCCGGGAGATGTGTGTGTCGCGTTCTTTAACGTTCCACCTGGAAACAAAAATGCCATGGCGCCAAACCCCCTCACGAAAGAAGAAAGCTGTTGTGTTTACAAATGTGACTACGAATGCTTATCAGGGTCAACTAAACACTGGATTTTCAAAAGTATGTGAAATATTTAAAGTTCGCAGCATAGAATCTTTGAAATACGTCCAAAAGTTTCACACAACGGTCTGTTATTGTGGTGACATTTCCACTCCCCGAAACGTGATGCTGAATGAAACAAACTGTGATTGGTTGTTTGACATGTCAGTCAAATGGCCTCATGGGTGGGCCTTGGCCAATGAAAGCTGCCATCTATTCCAGACCTTCAGCCGTCAGTCTGAAGGTCTGGCTATGCCAGACTACATGTGAAGTTTGTGCCAAAAGCAATGCAAGGAAAGGAACAGCAACACCAATACGCCATATACCAGTGAAGGACCATTCAAGCACTTGGTAATGGATTATGTGGATATGATAAAGCGAGTACAAGGCAAAATGTACATGCTTGTGATAACAGACAGATTTAGCAGATGGGTGGAGGCAATACCATCAGCAGATCAGGGAGCAGGAACAGTAATTTAATTTCTAACAAGAGAAGTAATCCCTTGATTTGGAATACCATCAGAAATAAGTTCAGATAATGGAGCAGCATTCATACAAAAAACTGTAAAACAAGTATTGCAACAATTGAGAATAAAACAGCGATTAGGATGTGTTTATCACCCACAATCAAAAGGGATGTAAAAAAAGTTAAATGGAACCCTCAAGGCAAAACTTAACAAAATATGTGAAAGTACTAAACTTAACTAGCTGGATTAATAAGCTATCACATGCAAACTAACAGGAACATGCACTTAACACCGCATGGAATGCTTACGGGTCGACCCATGCCTGTGCCATATTGTAGAGGTCCCTACCAAGGACACCCTCTAGAACAATTGCAAATGGAACTTCAGTCTTATATGAAGAAATTAACTGCAATACATAAAGCTATTTATTAACAGGAAACAAGAAAAAAGCCCTTTGAAGAAACAGAGACATCATATTCAATTGTTCCAGGTGACCATGTATATCTGAGGGTATTCCGGAGAAAGTGGAATGAGCCCAGGTGAGAAGGACCCTAAAAAGTGGTGAGAGCAACCAAGTGGAGGGAAGTAAACCTGGTGTCATCTAAACCTCTGTACTAGTGTAGCCCCCTTCCCAATTTACAGCTGGACGGATAAGGGCCTGAGTTCGAAATTCTAATTGGTCCTTTGTTTAACTGTCTTCTGATGGAAGTTTTATTACTAACTGATTACTTGTTGACTTATGCTTACTTCACGTACTCACTATACAATTCAACCACAGCAATGGAACACTACACAATGTACACACTGACAAGCCAGTGGTGAGTCGTTTCCATAACAACAAAAACAACGAGAAAAAAGGAGCATCCAACCGGAGCTCCTGGACTAAATTGTTAGAAGCACCAAACAGTTTCCTTTCCCTGTATAATGTCGTGCTCCCACAAACGTCGTTGTGAACCGACATTACCCTCCCCGTTAACTTCAAAAGCCAACGTAAACTTCAAAAGCCGACATTTCTGCAGCACACAGCGCTAGACTACCGTTGCAGCTGTTGTTATAGCAACAAAAGACGCCCTCGGCTGCTATTTGTAACCAAAACACTGCCAGCTTTTTATTTTACTAAAAAAGCGCTCTTGTCAACTTTTTCTAGTCAAAAGAGACGCCAAGTGTGAACACGCCCTTATTCTGCACACGACACTTTCACAAATCTTAATTTAACAGTACCACTCAACTCAGAATAGAAACTTGAAATGAAATACCAGTAAAATTAACAAATATGTGGATCCACTTTCACACTCACTCACTCACACACACACACAAATCCCTTTAAGAACCCACCCCGTTGCAGGCCTGATTTGCGGCTAGTGATCGTTGTGGCCAGTAAACAAACAAAGGCCTCTTCGCTCAGTCAAGCAAAACAAAATAAAGTCTGTGTTACCTCAATGATCCGATGTGAGCAAATTGTTCGTATAGGTGCAAATTTATTTAGTTCTTCCATTAAAATGCGACGTCCTGCAACGCCAGAGGACCTGATGAGATCACGGTACTCACAGGGCTATCTGGTGATGAGTCGAATTGGTCATCCAACATGGCCAGAGGACCTGTTGAGCTCACGGTACTCACAGGTCTGTCTGGTGGCGTTCTTCATCCATCTCGGGCCGATATACTTCAAACAATAAACTGTCAGGTCACTGTTACTCGAACGGTTTTCAGAAAATAAAGTCCCGAGTCCGAGGCTGATCACACGACATATGTTGAACTCACAACATAAAATAACTAGCGTACACTCCACGAATCCTACGAAATCACAAATCTTTATAATCTTTCTCTTGATAACACCATGTTGAGCAACTATAGACCAATATCAAATCTTCCTTTCATAGGTAAGATTATTGAAAAGGTAGTTTTTAATCAGCTGAACAACTACTTAAGACAGTTTTCATCTCTTCAAGAGTGAGTGCTGCACCTTTTTCAATTGATATGGCTTTTTGATTTTTGGTTGCACCTCGTCTTTTGTTGGTATAGCACCTCTTTTTAGTAACTTTTGTATAGTCATAACAGCAAAACAATGTGCTTTCGTAAAATTAAGAAAATAACAGGGTGCGCTCTCTTGCAGCGAATCTCAGCCTCAAAGTCTCGAATACTTGCCTCAAAGACATGATAAATATATCTATAGAAATCTTGAAATGTGTACTTTTAAATTAAGTCAAAAACAAATATTCTCTGATAAAGTAATCCATATGAAACCAACGCAATGTCCAGTTTTTCCCAGCTCAACTCATATCTAATGCGGTCACGCCCACAAGCCGATCGCGTTTTTCAGATTCTAAAAATCCACGTGAGACGCGCTGACATGTAATCGCCCACATTATGTCCATAGACAAATGTGAAGAGTTCATCCCGGCTACATCACCGATGAGGTGAGAGCAATAACCCGGAATTTACCTCAGAACACCACAACACGATGCATCGCACAGCTAGATCCAGTGGAGGATATCATTCTGATGAGTGATGCCTAAGATTAATTACATCTGTTGTTATTGTGTTATTGTGACATAACTTGTACACATTTTGCTAGTTAGACTTTTTCCAAACTATAATTCCTGAATACATGTATGAAATCAAGTGAAACATTTTAAAATATGTCATTTTTAATGATGTTAAATCTTGTGAAGTGTGAGATTGGTAAAGCTATTGTTACCAGTGGAAGCTACAACCCGAAGTGACTTAAGGCAACTCCTTAGAATGGCAGACTATTATGCCCATGGACCGTTGGCTAAACGTCTGATGCATATGGAACACAAAAGTGGAAACTCTTCAGGAGTGTCAAAGTCTTTATCGGATTGGTTGAATTATGCAGGATTTCATTCTGCCTGGAAACAAAGATGCTGTGATGCCAAACCCCCCCACGAAAGAAGAAAGCCTTCGTGTTTACAACTGTAATGATGAGCGCTTATCAGGATCAACTAAACCAGGGTTCCTCAAATCTTTCCCTGGAGAGCCAATCTTCTGCAGAGTTTAGCTCCAACCCTGATCAAACTAACCTACCTGTGATTTTCTAATGATCTTGAAGACTCTGATTAGCATGCTCAGGTGTGTTTGATTAGGGTTAGAGCTAAACTCTGCAGGAGTGGGACAAATTTGAGGATGCCTGAACTAAACGCTGGAGTTTCAAAAATGTGACATTTTTAAAGTTCGCGGCATATAATCTTTAAAATACGTCTGAGAGTTTTACACACCGGTCTGTTATTGTGGCAACATTTCCACGCCCCGAAACGTGACACTGAACGAAACGAACTGTGATTGGTTGTTTGACATGTCGGTCAAACGGCCTCATGGGCAGGTCTTGGCCAATGAAAGCTGCCATGGATTCCAGACCTTCAGCCATCAGTCTGAAGATCTGGCTACGCAAGACTACCTGTCCTTTAACAGACTTGCTTAGTCCTTCAAGAGCTATTGTGTGGTCATCAGAGAGTCAACAGGCTTTCGAGAGTATTGAATCCCTTCTGTGTAGCGCTCTGGTACTGTCTGCCCTGAACCTCTCATTGCAGTTTAAGCTATAATTCGATGCTAGTGCATGTGGTGTGGGAGCAGTGCTTCTTCAGGTAGATGCAAATGGAGTTTACCACCTTATTACTTTTTGAAGAAATTTAACAAAAAACAAATTAACTATTCAACTATTGAAAAAGAGACACTTGCTTTGCTCTTGGCACTTCAGAACTTTGAAGTTATGTTGGATCTATGGCTTATTGTATAATCTACGTGACAAATGTATAATCAGAACCAATGACTAATGAGGTGTGCTCCCATATTCCAAAATTATAACATTGAAATTTGGCATAAGAGAGATTCAGATAATATTGTAGCCATTGCTCTTTCGCGGGTTTATTGAGAGATTCAGTCCTGTAAAGTATTTATTTTCTTTTTTTCTCTCCCTTCTGCTTTTTGTTTATCCTTGGTTAAGCCTGGGCCACTCTTGACATCAAAATGGATATATTTTCATGACTTTATATACCTGTGACATGTCCGTTATGCACTGAGAAAAACACAACATCTCAAATGCATTCAATAACACTTAATATTTTCACTGTTTGCCATGGTGGATTGATATGATACATGATCGACATTAAGGACTGCATAAGAATAAACGTGCACATCAATTTATTCATTAAACCTTGATCAAATTAGTGAGATTGCGTGAACTTAAATTGTTGTTTATGGAACCGCTTTAGCCCCAATTGATTTGTTAAGTTATTTAAAACCAGATTTTGGACTTTAATCCCAGCTTCTCTTAGCATCTTTTATGAGACAAGCCTCTAGTGTTTTCTCAGGGTTTAATAAAAGAGTGTTTTTTGTTTTTTTTAATTCATCCTCGTGCTTGTGTCTAACATGTTATACATTGGTTAAAAATGGAATTTTAAAATTGAATTATTATATCCCTGAATTATAGAGTATATTATAGAGTCCCTGATAATTTTAGACCAATAAGTCTCAATGTTCACCACAAAGTACTGAAGAACGTTTTGACTTGAAAGGTTTTTGCCAAACATTATAAATACTAATCAAGTAGACTATGTATTTTTAATAGAAGCCTAGATATTACGGGCTCCTGACCATAAATACCCCATGGCTCTTATTCACTTCCATATTTCACTACAAAATTACATTGGAAAAATGTGGGCGCTTTTGAGCTCTGGAGGGCAGCTGAACACATTAACATGTTAATTAAAGATTGATTCATTTTATAGTGGTCTATAGCCCTATTTGGATGGTAATTGTTTTTCATGGGGACATAAGGAATTTTCAGCATTTGCCGGGGTTAGTCATTGATTTTAATGGTGTCCGAATTCAGAATGTCTGTGTTAATACTTTTGATCTTTTATTCAAATAATTCACACAAATCTAACCTTTGATTGAAGTAAAACAATTGAAAATAATTGTTGAAATAAATGTATTTCTCAAATAAATGTTGGCCACAATTACTGACACCCCTAGAAATTATTATGAGTTAAATATCTCTGAAGTATATTCCCATTCATATTTACAATTTTGAGTACACCATGGTGTTTATGAACATGAAATTATCCAGCCATTACTTCTTGTCTCACAGGAATAGAAATATGAGAGAAAACAAAGGCTAAATTCTTTTGGTCATCCATCACAATAAGTAAAACCGAAGAATATAGTTCTGATTTGCAGCAAAATGATAGTTGAGCTTCACAAATTTGTGGTAGTAAGAAAAGAGCTAGAGCATGGAAAATTCCCATTTTCACCACCAGGGGAATAATTTAAAAATTGCAATCAACAGAAAATGTTACGAATCTGCCTGGAAGAGGACGTGTGTCTATATCGCCCCAATACACGCAGGGGAGGAGAGTTTGAGTGGCCAAAGACTCTCCAAGGATCACAGCTGGAGAACTTCAGAGATTATTTGAGACTCAAAGTCAGAAAATCTTTAAAAAATATCAAACAACAACCCCTACATCACCACGTTGTTTGGGAGGGTTTAAAAAAAAAAAAAAAAAAATTCTAGAAAAGGAAATGCCTCATCCAAAAACATTTTGCCAGACATAACTGGAACTTAAAACAGGACTGGATTCTATGGTCAGATGAAACAAACAAACAAGACAACTTTTAGTTTTTTAGCAGCAAACACTCAAGATGGGTTCGGTGCACACAGGAGTAAAAATATACTGAAATATTCTGCTATATCTTTAATGTTGTTGGTGTATTTTTATTTAATTTTTTTTCTGCTGGAGGACATCTTGTTTAGATACATGGCATCATGGATTTTATCAAATACCAACAGATTAGGGTGACCATACGTGCCATTTTCCCAGGACGCGTCCTGGCCAGGATTTCTATATTGCTTAAAATATCTAGGATTTGGCTTTGTTTGCATGTGCAGACCGATCGGTGTATGACGCGGTTCCTTATGTTTTCGAAACGCATCTCGAGGTACTTTGAATCAAAGCAATATAGAAATCATGGCCAGGACGCGTCCTGGGAAAATGGCACGTATGGTCACCCTACAACAGATAAAAAATCTAAACCTGACGAACTCTTCCTGAAATCTTATAATGGGCCATGTTTGGATCTTCGGTTTCACTTTATTTTGATGGTCCCTTTAACACATTCTGTTGACTATAAGTAACATTGCACCTACATTTCTACTAACTCTCATTAGAGTGTTAGTAGTGTATTAGTAGACTGGTAGGGTTAGGTTAGAATAAGTTGACGTACTTGCAAAGTTACTTACAGTCAGTAGAGTGTCTGTTGGGAGACCATCACAATAAAGAGTTAGCAGACAGTCTACTAATACTCTAATGACAGTTTGTTGACATGTAGTTGCAACATTACTTAGTGTCAACAGAATGTTCAAAAGGGACCATCAAAATAAAGTGTTACCGGATCTTCCAACAGGACAATAATCCAGAAACATACATCAAAGCCAAGACAAAAAAAAAAAAAAAAAAAAGTCACTGGGCACAAAACCAAGCTTCTGCCATGGCCGTCCCAGTCCTCTGACCTGAACCATATAGAAAATGAGTGGAGTGAACTGAAGAGAAGAAGCATCAACATAGAGCTGAGAATCTAAAGTGTCTGGAGAGATTCTGGATGAAGGAATGGTCTCTGATCTCTTGGCAGGTGCTCTCCAAACTCATCAGGCATTATAGGAGAAAATTCAGAGCTGTTATCTTGGCAAATGGAGGTTTCAAAAAGTACTGAATAAAAGGGTGTCAATAATTAATTGTTGCCAACATGTATTTGAGAAAACCATATTTCATAATGAGATTTTTCCCCCATTTTCAGTTGTTTTACTTCAATGAAAGGTTAGATTTTTGTGAATATTTAAAATAAAAGATCAAAAGTATTAACAATGCAGATTTAAGTTTTTTTGTTCACATTTACCGAGGGTGTCAATAATTCTGTCCACCACTTTTTATTAATGATGAAAAAGTAAACAAATTTCAAAGACCTTTACCTCTGTGCTTCTTAACAAATATCAGTATTACAGCTATTCCAGAAATCACACTGAGCACAGCAGTTATTGAAGTCCAGATGACAAATGTCTTCCAAGAATGAAACATTTTACCTGCAAAAAAAAAAAAAAAGAAAGAGAAGAGATACTCATTAATTGGGCAGACTGTATCCAAAATAAGCAATGATAAAGTTGCATAGTATATTTAATAACAGTGCAAAAGTACACTAAAAACATTATTTTTTATTGTGTTTCTATTGCATGTGTATATCTATATTTTGCTTCATATAGTGTAAGTGAACCCATTTAACACACTGTCACGATCACCCACTGGAGTGCCCATGAGCTCCACCAGAGGGCACTCCATCCCTAACTTTTACCATTCACCCAGGATTCCATTTCCCATAATCCTTTTCCTGGACTCATCACAAGTTGCAATCACCTGTCTCTCGTCACCTCATTAGTCTCACAGTATAAAAATGGCACACACACATTCTCATCGCTGATGATTGCTTAGCCTGTTACGTACGCCTGGTTTTTCCGTGTTTCATTCTCGTGTTTTCTTGCCCAGCCTTGTCTTCGTGTGTTTTGATTTTGTACTGTTTTGCTGGTTTTTGACCCTGCCCGTCTGACTATGCTCTTTAATAAAAGCTTTGCATTTGGATCCTCAACTCCGTCGTTATGCCTCCTCCGTTACACACACATTTTTATTTATATTTTCTTAGTTTACATGGAAAAAATGTGTATAAAATTACTCTCATTTGAAAGATCAATCATTTTAAATGGAAAATTCCAACCATTTTTTCATTAATATGTAAAAAGTGTGAAATGTGCGTTTCATTATAATTTTATAGGTTACAATAGTTCATTTCCAACATGATTATTATACTAACTTTTTAATTTTTAGCATCACAAAAATGTATTCTATATTATGTAAAATACTTCCATATCTGAACATTAGACTAAATGCATTTGTCGCTGGGCCATGTCTGACAATTTTGGTGTCCTATACAAGGTCCTTATTGGCTATAATTGTCATGTCCATGTTTGGTTGTGTTCTTGTTTATGGTTTCATGTCTTTTATTTTGACATTATTTTAGTCATGGTTCCAGCCTTGGTCATGTAATTCCCTGTTCCCTCAGGTGATCCAGTCATGTGCACATGGTATCTACAGGTACATCTAAAAAAAATTTGAATATCGTGAAAAAGTTCATTTTTTTCTTACAACTTATTTCAAAAAGTGAAGCTTTCATATATTTTAGATTCATTACATGTAAAACATTTCAAAAGTTTTTTTTTGTTTTAATTTTGATGATTAGAGCTTACAGCTCATGAAAGTCAAAAATCAGTATATCAAAATATTAGAATATTTACATTTGAGTTTCAAATAATGACCATCCCTACAGTATAAATTCCGGGTATCTCTTGTTCTTTGAAACCACAATAATGGGGAAGACTACTGACTTGGCAATGATCCAGAAGATGAACATTGACACCCTCCACAAAGAGGGTAAGTCACAGAGGGTCATTACTGAAAGGTATGGCTGTTTACAAAGTGCTGTATCAAAGCATATTAAATGAAAAGCTGACTGGAAGAAAGAATTTGGGTAGGAAAAGGTGCACAAGCAACAGGGTTGACCGCAAGCTTGAGAATACTGTCAAGCTGTCACGGTTCATAGAGTCACTGTCTCATCCTTGCTTGTCTGTGTTGTGTGCTGCGTGAGTGGGTGTGTCCGAGCTTGTGATTACGGGCTGATCAGCCCCAGCTGTGGCTCATTACTGGGGCTATTTAAGATCAGCTAATGCTCCTCTCATTGTCAGATCCGAAGAAATTCTCTGTGTTCCTGTCCTGCTTCTCGTTCTGTCTACTGGTGTGTTCCGGTCTCTAACCTGGCCTCGGACGATAAAGTGCATCCCTGCGCATTTTTCTCCCATCAATTGTCCTCTGCCGAACGTTACTACGACATTGGTAACAGAGAGTTGTTGGTGGTTAAGTTAGCATTGGAGGAATGGCGTCATTGGTTAGAGGGGTCGGGGGTACCTTTTGTCGTCTGGACCGATCATAAGAACTTAGAATACATCAGATTCGCTAAACGCCTCAACTCCAGGCAGGCTCGGTGGGCACTTTTTTTCGGTCATTTTGATTTTTCACTGTCGTACCGCCTGGGCTCCAAGAACATCAAACCCGATGCACTGTCTCGCATTTTTGATACTAAATGCGATACTCGCATTTACTACCTGAGAGATTCATTGTCTCTACGCTCACTTGGGAGATCGAATTGAAGGTTCGCACAGCCTTAGAAGGGGTAACGCCTCCGCCTGGGTGCCCACCGAACCGATTATTCATGCCGGAGAGATTACGGTCCGACATTATTCGGTGGGGTCATGGTTCCAATGTGGCTTGCCATCCAGGAATTGGACGCACTAGGTTTCTAGTTAAACAACGGTTCTGGTGGTCCGCCATGGCTCGCGACATTCGGGATTTTGTTTTGGCCTGCTCAGTCTGTGCTCATGGTAAGACTTCCAATCGAACACCAGAGGGGTTACTTCAACCGCTGTCTGTCCCTTCGAGACCCTGGTCCCACATTGCGTTAGATTTCGTTACAGCCCTCCCGCCCTCCCTGGGCAAGACGGTCGTTTTGACCGTAGTGGACCGGTTCTCGAAGGCGGCTCATTTCATCCCCTTACCCAAATTACCATCTGCTAAGGAGACAGCGGTTACTGTCGTTGATCACGTCTTTCGCATTCATGGCCTCCCGATGGACGTGGTTTCCGACAGGGGACCCCAGTTTGTATCAAAATTTGGAGAGTTTTGTCGTTTGCTGGGAGCGAGTGTTAGTCTGTCCTCTGGTTTTCACCCTCAGAGCAACGGCCAGACGGAGCGGGCTAACCAGGATCTGGAGAGTGTTGCGATGTTTGGTGGCGCAGAATCCCACTTCCTGGTGTCAACAACACTCATGGGTTGAGTACGCACATAACTCGTTACCAGTGTCGTCCACGGGCCTCTCACCGTTTGAGTGTAGTCTAGGGTACCAGCCACCTGTCTTACCTAGTCTGGAATCTGAAGTCGCGGTTCCCTCTGCCCACGCCTTTGTCCAGAGGTGCCGTCGCACCTGGAGAAGAGCCCGAGAGACTCTCCTCCGGGTGGAGGCGCGCACTAAGGCTCAGGCCAATCGCCACCGGTCGAAACCTCCCATATACGTCGTTGGTCAAAAAGTGTGGCTTTCTTCTAAGAACATTCCGCTCCGCTCTGTCTGTAATAAACTTGCTCCCAAATTCATTGGCCCGTTTCCTGTCACCAAAATCCTTAGTCCGGTGGCAGTCTGCCTCAAACTTCCTCCAGCGTACAGGAGAATTCATCTCGTGTTTCATGTCTCTAAATTAAAACCCGTTTTTCATTCACCCCTTAATCCGCCTGCTCCGGTTCCTCCACCGCCGCGTCTCGTAGACGGGGAACCAACGTATTCGGTCAATTGTATTCTGGACTCGAGGCAGATTCCAGTATTTGGTGGACTGGGAAGGTTACGGTCCAGAGGAGAGAAGTTGGGTTCCTGCCAGGGACATTCTGGATCACTCCCTTATTGATGATTACAATCAATGGGTAAGGTTGGCAGGGAGCGCCAGAGGGCGCTCCTAGGAGGAGGGGTACTGTCACGGTTCATAGAGTCACTGTCTCATCCTTGCTTGTCTGTGTTGTGTGCTGCGTGAGTGGGTGTGTCCGAGCTCGTGATTACGGGCTGATCAGCCCCAGCTGTGGCTCATTACTGGGGCTATTTAAGATCAGCTAACGCTTCTCTCATTGTCAGATCCTCAGAGATTCTCTGTGTTCCTGTCCTGCTTCTCGTTCTGTCTCCTGGTGTGTTCCGGTCTCTAACCTGGCTTCGGAGGATTCTTCTGCTGGACTTGGCTGCCCATTGCGTCCCTGTGCCCATCTTCCATCCACGCTGTGCACGAGCTCTGACCCTACCAGTGACTTTGTTTGTTCTCTCAATAAACTGTTGTATATCCGCAATTGAATCCTTTCTCTTGATTTCATGACCAGTGATGGGAATAACGGCATTATAAATAAACGGCGTTACTAACGGCGTTATTTTTTTCAGTAACAAGTAATCAAACAAATTACTGTTTCCCCCGTTACAACGCCGTTACCGTTACTGACAATAAAATGCGGCGTTACTATAATTTATTATAATATTATTAGAATTTTATTTTTCAGTTCATCTGAATGGATGCGCAGTGTAGCTGTGTTTGACGTACCGTAAACTCTAGTGTGAAGGCGCACAACTCGCCGTCGCTTTGTCTCTCACACACATGCACGCGCGTGCGGCAAAGAAAGATACAGACCGAGATAGTCTTTCACAACATGCAGAACTGATGTGCTACATGTAAACGATTGTAACACAGTTCGTAGAACGGGAAGAAGGAGGCGGGAACCGGCGAACATTTAAAGAATTTAATAATACAAATAAACAAACACAAAAGTAAAGCGGCAGTCCCTCACGGACGACTGCCGCACACAAAACACAAATTAAAGTCCAGGCCTGGTCCTCTCTCGTCTTCCCCTGTCGTCACTCCTCCTTTTATCCTTCCGGAGCTCCTCCGTGGGACTCGAGACCGGTGAGTGGCGCAGGTGTCGCTCATTATCATTAACTCCACCGGCCTCGCTCTGCTCCCACTGCTCTCGGCCCCGCCCCACTCGCCACAACGATATTCTTTGTTGTATTTTCCTGTCAAAATAACGGAGTTCCTTTGGAGTTCTTCAGCTTTTAAGAACCGCCAGGTCCTCTGGTAGTGGGAGGAGCTAATGCGCAAACGACAATCTCATTGGCTGGCGCTCACCTATTATCGTCCCTGTTTTGATTTCAGCAAATCAATTCGAGCGAATGCACACAACGTGATTAATATTCATGAACCCAGAAGCTCATTAATCCTTAGTGTGTTTTATATTGTTATTAGTAGTAGAATTCGTAGTAGTTTTGTTATCTTATCAACCCCCCCCCCCTTTTTTATAGAAACACTAAATGACAAACAATATCTTAAGCACCACCACCAGTCCTAAGTTCAGTCAACATTACAAATATGAATTCATACTTGGTTATTCTAATTACTAAAGTTCTATCATCATATAATGCCAAATTATCATAATATCATATTTTAATGCTTGACTGACTGATGCTAAGTGTCAGTAGATAAATAGCGTAACTGTAGATTAATGTACAATGTTTTATAATAATATTTTTTTCTATTTAGTGTCCATTTCATTCATTTAACATATTTAATATTGGGGTCATCCAAGTTATTTGACATTTGAACATAAAAAAAAGTAACGCAATAGTTACTTTCCCTGGAAATTTGTTACTTTTATAAGGATGTAACTCAGTTACTAACTCAATTACTATTTGTGAGAAGTAACTAGTAACTATAACTAATTACTTTTTTAAAGTAACGTGCCCAACACTGTTCATGACACAAGCAAAGCTGATTCAAACACTTGGGAAAGTTTCACAAGGAGTGGACTGAAGCTGGAGACACTGCATCAAGAGTCACCACGCTCAGACGTGTTCAGGAAAAGGGTTACCAAGCCACTTCAGAAACAGAGACATCGTCAGAAGCATCTTACCTGGGCTGTGGAGAAAAAGAACTGGACTGTTGCTCAGTGGTCCAAAGCCCTCTTTTCAGCATTTCATTTGGAAATCAAGGTCCCAGAGTCTGGAGGAAGAGTGGAGAGGCACAGAAGCCATGTTGCTTAAAGTCCAGTGTGAAGTTTCCACAGTCAGTGATGATTTGGGCAGCCATGTCATCTGCTGTTGTTGGTCCACTGTGTTTTCTGAAGCCCACAGTCAACGCAGCAATCTACCAGGAAATTTTAGAGCACTTCATGCTTCCTTCTGCTGACAAGCTTTATGGAGATGCTGATTTCATTTTCCAGCAGGACTTAGCACCTGCCCACACTGCCAAAGGTACCAAAAGCTGGTTCAATGACCATGGTGTTACTGTGCTTGATTGGCCAGCAAACTCGCCTGACCTGAACCACATAGAGAATCTATGGGGTATTGTCAAAAGGAACATGAGAGACACCAGACCCAACAATGCAGATGACCCGAAGGCTGCTATCAAAGCAACCTGGGCTTCCATTACACCTGAGCAGTGCCACAGGCTGATTGCCTCCATGCCACGCCGCATTGATGCAGTAATTCATGCAAAAGGAGGCCCAACCAAGTATTAAATGCATAGAAATGAACATACTTTTCAGAAGCCTGACATTTCTGTTTAAAATATCCTTTTTTTTATTGATCTTATGTAATATTCAAATTTCCTGAGACACTGAATTTCGGGTTTTCCTTATCTGTAAGCCATAATCATCAAAATTTCAAGAAATAAAGGCTTGAAATATTTCAAGATTCATGATTCAAGACTCAAAAAACTTTATTAATCCCAGCGGGAAATTGCTTGCCATATTACAATTGCTCTCAAGAAAAGAAGAATAAATAAACAATTAATAGAAGTAATAATAGAAAGAAATAAATATATACCTATCGCAACAAATTATATAACAACAAACACACAACAATAATATAAAAACCACCAATAAAAATGTAAATTCAGATCAAATATGAAATTAACTGAAGCGCAATGGAACGACAAATGCTGATCACAATAAGTCCAGCATAGTAACGGCAATCAAGCACAGCAGTTATACAGTACGTACTGCACACCAATCTCAGCACTAACAATAAATAAGCAGCAACAATAATAGTAAATTGTATTGCACATAAAAGTCCCTTATTGCACATGATAAGAACATGTATTACACATGCATTACCCCAAAATAACCCAAGAATAACCCAGCCCTTATAAAGAGGAGTTGTACAGCCTGATGGCCCGCTCCATGGAACACTTGGCAGTGATCATTCTCTGATTGAATGTGTTCCTCTGGTCGACCAGCACATTATATAGTGGGTGAGAGGGAATGTCCAGGATTGAGTAAAATTTTGACAGCATCCGTCTCTCAGCCACAACGTGAACAGGGTCCAGCTCCATGCCAAGTACAGAGCCAACCCTCCTAATTAATTTGTCCAGTTTATTTCTGTCTGCCACCTTCATACTACTTCCCCAACAGACCACCGCATAGAAAAGGACACTAGTCACCACAGACTCATAGAACATCCGTAGCATGGTGTTGCAGACGTTAAAAGACTTGAGCCTCCTCAGAAAATACAGCCTGCTCTGACCTTTCTTGAAAAGTGCTGTTGAATTTAATGTCCAGTCCAATTTGTTGTCTATATGGACTCCCAGATATTTATAATCTGCAACAATCTCCACTTCTTCACCATGGACAGACAGAGGAGTGACAGGGGTCCTAGATTTCCTAAAGTCCACTACAAGTTCCTTTGTTTTCCTGACATTGAGCTGTAGGTGGTTTAGCTCACACCAGGTAACAAAGTTGTCCACTACCGTCTGATACTCTGAGGTATCACCACCCTGAATACATCCTACAACCACAGAGTCATCAGAGAACTTCTGGAGATGGCAGAATTCAGAGTTGTAAGTAAAATCAGATGTATACAGGGTGAAGAGGAAGGGAGAAAGAACTGTCCCCTGAGGAACACCAGTGCTGCAGATCACAGTATCGGACACTCCATTCTGTATGCAGACGTATTGAGGGCGGCCAGTAAGGTAGTCCATAATCCAAGAAGGGAGTGTACACCTGCATGTTCTTCAACTTCTCCTCCAATAAAGTGGGCCTAATGGTGTTAAAGGCACTAGAGAAGTCAAAAAACAAACTTCACAGAGCTCCTTGGTTTCTCTAAGTGAGTATAGGTTCGATGAAGCAGGTGGACAATAGCATCATCCACTCCAAGTTGAGACTGGTAGGCAAACTGTAACGGATCAAGGAAGGTTTTGACAAGGGGCTGAATGGATCTGAGAATCAGTCTCTCAAAAACTTTCATTAAATGAGGTCAACGCTACTGGCCTGTAGTCATTGGGGGAACAGGGCCGTGCTACTTTTGGTACCGGCACTAAACATGATGTTTTCCATAGTACTGGAACCCTCTCCAGATGTAAGCTCAGATTAAAGATATATTGTACCACACCACAAAGTTGCGGGGCACAGGCTTTCAGTATTCTTGGGCTGATTCCATCAGGGCCCACAGCCTTTGTGGGGCTAAGCCTACTCAATTACCTTCTTACTTGATCCTCTGAGATGGTGATGGTTCCAGAGGAATCCAGCATAGTAGCCACTACATGTGGGGGATGGACTGGTAAATGTGTAGAGAAGTTGTAGGAGGAGAGCATTTGAGACTTTCACATCAAATCTATTAAAAAAAGATTAAGCTCATTAGCATAGTCTGTATTACCCTCCAACAACGGGCTACTGGTCTTGTAGCCAGTGTTGGTCCTCATACCTCTCCACACCTCCCTCAAGTTATTTTGTTGCAGGCTATTCTCCAGTTTCCTCCTGTACTTTTCCTTTCCCTCCCTTATCTTGACAGACAGCAGACTTTTGAACCCTCTTAGCTTCTTCCTTATCACCAGTCCTAAAAGCTCTATTTTTGTCTTTGAGAGCACCTTTAATATCCTTGGTGATCCAGGGTTTATTATTAGGGAAGCAATGAATAGTTTTCAGTGGCATGCGGACGTCAACACAGAAATTAATATATTCTGTGATACAATCGGTCAGTTGGTCAATGTCCTCACCCTGTGGCTCACAGAGCACCTCCCAATTAGTAGACTCAAAGCACTCCTGCAGGGCAACATTTGCTTCTTCAGTCCATTTCCTCACCTTCCTAACAGTAGCAGGTTGCCTCTGAACGAGGGGTTTATATATTGGAAGGAGATGGATAAGGTTGTGATCTGACCTACCTAGTGGGGCGAGGGCTAAAGAGCTGTAGGCCCCTTTAACATTTGAATACATCAAGTCTAGGGTCCTAAAACCTCTGGTGTAACAATCCACATACTGAGTAAAGGTGGGAAGTGTTTTCGTGAGGGACGCTTGACTAAAATCACCGGAGAGGAGGTACAAAGCACCTCGAACAAGTCTGTTGTGTCAGCGCCAAACTCAACAGACTTGTTCAAGGTGCATCGCACCACGCAGACAGATCGATCGATCGATCGTCACACAACACACTAAAGCACTGCAAGAGCGATCCAAAAGCATAAAGAGCAGTCTGCTTTCCAGTCGCTCCCGCAGCACCCCGATGCCTCGCACCGAGTGGTCCGCATAGCACCGATCCATCCCGAACAAGCCTAAACAAACTATCAACAATGGCGGACGTTGCGTTACTATTGACATTCATGGCTTTGCGAACCTACATCGGCATCCAAACACGGTGAATCCAATGTGTTCGTGTTTAGCTGCTATTTCAAATATGGCGGTCCAAAGTTTCTGTCGTCTTGTTGGTCAAGGTAACCCCGCCCCCAGCCCCTGACGCAAGCGGTTCTTCCTTATAGCCCAGCAATGTTTTGGTGCTACTTACGAACCACTTTTCCTGGTTCGGAGCTGGTGCTTTGGGTGTCGAAAGACAAAGAACCGGCTTGAAACTAGGCGCTGGCTCCGAACCAGCACTGGAACTGCCTTGATGGAAAAGGGGTATATCAGTGCTGCAACACGCTCTTTCACAGTTACATGACCCGGGTGGCACCACATGTTGTAAATATAGACAGCCAGTCCTCCTCCTCTCCTCTTACCGCACTCCTCTCGTCTCTGATCGCCCCGCACTACACTGAAGCCGTCTATATTAATGCTGGAATCGGGTATGCCATCATGCAACCAGGTCTCCGTAAAACACATCAAACTACATTTGCGAAAGATGTTCTCCCTTCTTGCTAGCGCTGTCAGCTCGTCCATCTTATTGTCCAGCGACCTCACATTACCCATAATGAGAGACGGGAGATACGGTTTATAATTCCTCACCTTCTCTTTGTGCGCTGCTTGGCTCCGCTCAACTTTTCCTCTCCGCCTTTTTCTCCCACCTCTGCATCCTCTCACTGTCCTCCTTATTTCATCAGGAATGTTTAAAATCCGATACAAAGTTGGATGAAAAATGCTGGCTGGTTGCAATGCGATCAACTGATCCCTGGTGTAAACAAAAGAGCCGGCACCATGTTGCTGCACTCCGGTCACTCGGAGAGTTAAAAGCAGAAGTCCCATGGCGAAACATAATATAAAGAGTCTCCCGAATTGCATAATTAGAGAGGGAAAAACTTATTACTGGTTACCATACAAATTTAAAAAGAAAGAAAGATAAATAAGTAAATTACGAAAAGAAAGAGAGCAACTGTAACAAGCTGCTGCACGCTCACGCATGCACACAAAATTGAACTCTATATGTAATGAATCTATATAATATGGGTTTCACTTTCTGAAATGAGTGACAAAAAATATTGACCTTTTTCATGATATTCTAATTTTTTGAGATGTGCCTGTACATTCAACTTGCCTTCAGTAGATTGATTGTTACATTAATATACCTACTGGTGGGTATGCAAGATCCCTATTGGGCTAGTTTATGCCTAGAAACAGCCCGGATTCGTCGCCATGAAAATGTACATTAAAGACACTAGAGCTTTTTACACTTAACCCTCTGGGATCTGAGGGTGTTTTGGGGCCCTGGAGAAGTTTTTACATGCCCTGACATTTGTGTTTTTTCAGTATGTTAAAAACATATTAAAGATGCAATAGGTGATTGTCTTCAGAAATATTTTTTGTTATGCTGGTTGAAAGTCTCTTCACATCCCGATAGCAATCATTAAGTTAGGTCTAAATGTATTTATATATTCTGTGGAAGGAATAGGACCAAGAAATGATCGTTCAAACAAAAAACACTGTCTGAGCCTTTTAATTGGCTTTCCTACCTTCCTGTCAACGTATGTATTAGCATACCTCTGTGCACCCTGTTAGCGCAGACAGTATACATCATCAGCGCGCTGAGTTCACATACGCTATGCAGAAAGAGAGAGAATGGGAGGCAAACACCAACAACCTGACCTTCCTAGTACTTTTACTAACTCTATAAAGTTTTCTCACCTGTGAACGACACAATGTATTGTAATAATATTAGGTGGTTCGACTTGAAGCGGCGCTGTGCAGAATGATCATGTATGACATCAAGTACTGCGAGAGCGAAAAGAGAGCAGACAGATCCTTATGCTTTTGAATCACTCTCGTGGTACTTTGACATCATACACTGATCATTCTGTGCAGCACCACTTCAAGTCGAATGCGCCTAATGTCTCTCGTCGTCTGGTCTGTGCATGTTCATGCGTTCAGAAGGCGTGGTTTTGGGCGATTTGCAGGGAGGGACGTACGCTTTCAGTGCTATCAGGCTAAAGTTAGCATTTTCCAAGATCTCCTACTGCACCTTTAATGGCTACAGTCTGATTACACTGTATTCAGCAAAAACTGGGCTACAATAATATGTGAGAAGCATGGGCTACAATAATATGTGAGCAGCATGAATGTAAAAACTGCATTTTTCCATCTCAAAAACATATCTAAATTGCGACCTATGCTCTCAACATCAAATGCAGAAATGCTAATTCATGCGTTTATGACCTCAAGGTTAGACTATTGTAATGCTTTACTGGGTGGTTGTTCTGCACGCTTGATCAACAAATTACAGTTGGTCCAAAATGCAGCAGCTAGAGTTCTTACTAGAACTAGGAAGTATGACCATATTAGCCCGGTTCTGTCAACACTGCACTGGCTCCCTATCAAACATCGTATAGATTTTAAAATCTTGTTAATTATTTATAAAGCCCTGAATGGCTTAGCTCCTCAGTACTTGAGCGAGCTCTTATCACATTATAGTCCTCCACGTCCACTGTGCTCTCAAAACTCTGGCCGTTTGATAATACCTAGAATATCAAAATCGACTGCGCGTGGCAGATCCTTTTCCTATTTAGCACCCAAACTCTGGAACAATCTACCTAACACTGTTCGGGAGGCAGACACACTCTGTCAGTTTAAATCTAGATTAAAGACACATTTCTTTAACCTGGCTTACACATAACACACTACACTTCTATTATTCAAATCCGTTACAGGATTGTTAGGCTGCATTAATTAGATCAACCGGAACCGGGAACACTTCCCATAACACAAGATGTACTCGTTACATAGTAAGAAGAATGGCATCTATGCTAATATTTGTCTGTTTCTTTCTTATTCTGTTTCTCAGTCCGTGTCCGGATCAGATGGTGGATCGGCGCCGGGAGATGATGTCTGCAGCCCTGATCGTCAGCGGAGGCCAGACACCTGGATGAGCCCCGGGGACATATCCCCAGTAAAGACCTCGACTTAAAATACAATAAAACTAAAAATATAATAAAACACCTATCTACATAATACTATTATTGTTAGAAATTGCAACAATATTAAATTAGAAATATAATACATTTATACATTTAAAATTTTAATTAAATCAATAATTAAACAATAAATAAACAATAATATCCTGGCCAGAGGAGAACTGGCCCCCCGACTGAGCCTGGTTTCTCCCAAGGTTTTTTTTTCTCCATTCTGTCACAGAGGGAGTTTTGGTTACTTGCCGCTGTCGCCTCTGGCTTGCTCAGTTGGGGACACTTAATTTCTAGCGATTATCGTCAATTTGATTTCACAGATACTATTTAAACTAAACTGAGCTGGAC
The DNA here is from genome assembly GCA_027422415.1 of Schizothorax lantsangensis. Taxonomy (NCBI): domain Eukaryota; kingdom Metazoa; phylum Chordata; class Actinopteri; order Cypriniformes; family Cyprinidae; genus Schizothorax; species Schizothorax lantsangensis. Next base: position 37,816 of record JAPDDO010000147.1, on the reverse strand, counting down.
AATGACATCTCTGAATTCAATAATGAAATGCCTTTAACTGAAAATTGAGTGTTTAATCTTATTATTCTCCAATTTGATACTGTTAAGTGCTCTGACACAATCTGTATTGTTAAAAGCGCTATATAAATAAAGGTGACTTGACTTGACTTGAATGTACATATATGTGTTTTTGAGAAAACAACGTTTATGCATGGTTAGTAAAAAACAAAAAAAATTTAAATCACTGAATTAAGGCCTTAAAACACATACAGAACATTTGCTCGAAAGACCTTTGGAAACTAGATGTGGTAGACTAGAGTTTTTACTACAAAATGATATGAAAATCATCCTGTTCAAAGAAAAAAAAATATTGATTTAACTTTTGTAAGACATGATTTGTGTTCGAAAGGTGTATGTGAGGGAGTGAGTGACAACGTAAAGTGACAAATATATTTAACTCCTGGTCATTCAAAACTCTGGGATAATCCTGGGATATCTTTTTCCATAAATTCACACCTTTCCAATCTTCACCCTTGGTTAGGAATTAATCCTGGATAATAATAATAATAATAATAATAATAATAATGTTACATTTATATAGCGCTTTTCTGGGCACTCAAAGCGCTTTACATTGTGTGGGGGGGAATCTCCTTAACCACCACCAGTGTGCAGCATCCACCTGGATGATGCGACGGCAGCCATATTGCGCCAGAACACCCACCACACACCAGCTTATTGGTGGAGAGGAGACAGAGTGATGAAGCCAATCTGTGTATGGGAATGATTAGGAGGCCATGATGGTCAGAGGCCAAAGGGCAAATTTGGTCAGGATGACAGGGTAACACCCCTACTATTTTTTGAAGGACATCCTGGGATTTTTAATGACCACAGAGAGTCAGGACCTTGGTTTAACGTCTCATCCGAAGGACGGTGCTTTTCACAGTATAGTGTCCCCGTCACTACACTGGGGTGTTAGGACCCACACAGACCACAGGGTGAGCACCCCCTGCTGGCCTCACAAACACCTCTTCCAGCAGCAACCTAGTTTTCCCAGGAGGTCTCCCATCCAGGTCCTGACCAGGATCAACCCTGATTAGCTTCAGTGGGCAACCAGTCTTGGGCTACAGGGTGATATGGCTGCTGGATCTTGGACCTTTCACAATACATTCCTAAAACCTAGGTGAACAATTGTATTTGTTGTACCAACTTCATGAGAACAGTAAAACTTAATTTGGTTTTCATTAAAATGATGGTTTCTGATAATTTGTTTTATTAACTTCCCTTTAAAGTTGAAAGTGGGCTTGAAAGGTGTGTACGCTTAATGTATGCGCCTACTTTAATGTATTTATAAAAAGGATTCTGCTGAATCAATTTACAATAACACATTTACAACAATAAAATGCATAACCAAAAGCAGTACCAGAACTTACTTGATGTGATAATCAGTGTCTCCAGCAAGTGATGTCTCAGTTTGACTCTGCAGTGATATTTGCTGTCACTGTGATGTACAGTGATTGTTTGTTTCACACTGAATCTGTCTGTTTCTCTGTGTTTCTCTGCAGTTTTTGAACTCAAACTGACTCCTTCACTGTCCAGCCACTCAAGATCAGGTTCAGGAAACCAACCTTTAGATTCACACTGTAGATGAAGACCTCCTGAATGATCAAACCCATCTACAGTGATCACTGGAGGACTTCCTACAGCTACAGATCAACAAAAAGAACATTAATTGAATGAACATGTTTTCTGCTGAAAAGAGCATCAAATGCATCATGCCTAAGCTCATTAAATGTTAGTTTTCATTGATTTCCTCACCTTCAACACTGACATTAACAGTGACATCATCATACCAGGATTTGGATTGAATAAAACATTTGTAAAGTCCTTCATCAGAGACTTGGACTGTTGAGAGTTTGAGTGAGGTGTTTCCTTTCTGTAGTTCTTGATGAATCAGTTTTGTTCTTCCTCTGTAGGACTGAATCTGATCTGCGTTTTTGTCCTCATGATCCTCGTAGAGATGCACTAGTGAGTCTTTCAGATCAAGTCTGAACCACTCCACTTTCATGTCCACAACACTGATGTTGGGTTTGACTGAACAGGGCAGAATGACATCTTCACCAGCTACAGCAAATACCGGATCTGCCGGTCCCACTACTTCATACTGCTCTGTAAAAGATAAAGACAGCAGGACTAAACTATACATTCAAAAGGTGTGGTGAAATGAGGTGCAACTATCTCTCCCAAATAATTACCTGATCTTGAATCTGAAATTCCAATAATAATCAGGAGAGTCAAACAAATGAACTTCATCTCCAGAGGATATAAATGCTTAATAGAAACATATGGAGAAAAAAAAAAAAAACTCATTATGTGTGTGTTTTGGCACAGAATATTTACTTACACTACTTGATCAAATACACAATTTTGTACACACACCTGCACACCACACACGCTGGGTTTTTATTGATGCCTTTCCATAGACAATGATTTTTATACAGAAATTTGTCTCCAGAGGAAATACTTAAACCATACACACACTCACATGTCAGCTATAGGGACTCTTCATAGGCATAATGGTTTTTATACTGTACAAACCGTATTTTCTATCGCCCTACACCTAAACCTATCCCTTACAGGAAACTTTCTGCATTTTTACTTTCTCAAAAAAAAGAAAAAAAAAAAAGAAAGAAAAACTCATTCTGTATGATTTAAAAGCTTTTGTACCCACCGTGACATGAGTCCCCATGAGTCTGTGTGTATTCAGGTTTAACCCTCTGGTTGTGTTCGGGTCAAATTGACCTGGAAAAGATTTTATTTTTCCTGAAAATGCTAGTTAACGTTATCGCATTGGACTCAAACTTACTGACTTTGTTCACATATGGTATAAGTACTTCTCAATAATTTCTTAATTATTCTTAATTTTTGTGGGTTTTATTTCACCTAGTCACACTTGTGGTGTTCCCAGTCAAAAATAACTGGACTCCAAACAACTGCTTATAAATCTGTCATTATGGTATATTATCACTAAATATTGGATTCATTCTTTGTGTCAACTTGTTTTCTTTCATTTAGGACTGGTTTTGTGTTTCTATTTGCTTCTGCTTAATCGTAAGCCTCATTTTTTATGAATAATTTTCACAATTTGAGAAAAAAATTATAAAAATTTGCACTGTTTCTAGCACTAGTGTGCTTTAATGTTCAATCAGGAAGTTAGCTTTTAAATGCTTTTATTTTGTACAAAATTGCAAAAAGTCACTTGTGGTGTTCCCAGTCAAAAATGACCGGACTCCAAACAATTGCTTATAAATCTCTCATTTTGCTATATTATCACCAAATTGTCATGGTACACACAGCGGGGAGGAACGAGGAACACGAAGACGAGGATAAACTGAAATTAACAGTCTTTAATGACTCCAAACAAGGCAGGGCAAGACAAGGCAAGGCAAGGTAGACACAGACAGGAACACGAGTAACGAGTAGACCAGACCAAATCTAACAGAACAGACAGGACTATAAATACACAAGATAATCATAGATAATTAGACAAACACAGCTGGACAAGAATTAACTAATAATGACATTAAACAAGGACAGGAAACAAACCAAATATGGAAACAAGAGGCAGGAACACAAGACACACGACAGAGGACTGACACAAATATTGGATTCAATCTTTTTTTCAACTTATTTTCTGTCATTTAGGACTGGTTTTGTGTTTCTATTTGCATCTGATTAATCGTAGGCCTCATTTATCTGAAAGTAGGCACCTCTTTTTGAGTGAAAAAAATCATTCTTTATGAATAATTTTCACAATATGAGATAAATTATGAAAATTTCTCTCACACTAGTGTGCTTTAATGTTTAATCAGGAAGTTTGTTTTGAAAGGCTTTTATTTTGTACAAAATTGCACAAAGTCACACTTGTCAAAAATGGCCGGCCATTGAAAGGAATGGATCTATTGTCAATGTTTTGTCTAGAATATGTGGTGAAAGAAAAGATTATTTTGAAGTCAATGCAGGATAAAGACAAGGCAGTTTGAGCGTGTGTGTGTGTGTGTGTGTGTGTGTGTGTGTGTGTGATAGCGTGAGTATACATGCATCCACACACGCACAGGTCCAAGGCCTTTATTTTTGCAAGCACAACATTCTCCTGAACACTAGTTGTTTCTCTTACTTTCATTCTTCCTCATTTACTTTCAATGACCGGCCATTTTTGACAAGTGTGACTTTAAATAAAAGCATTTAAAAGCAAACTTCATGATTAAACATTAAAGCACACTAGTGTGAGAAACCGTGCAAATTTTCATAATTTTTTTTAATCTCATATTGTGAAAATTATTCATAAAAAATGCTTTTTTCACTCAAAAAATTAGGTGCCTACTTTCGGATAAATGAGGCTTACGATAAATCAGATGCAAATAGAAACACAAAACCAGTCCTAAATGAAAGAAAACAAGTTGACAAAAAGAATGAATCCAATATTTGGTGATAATATAGCATAATGACAGATTTATAAGCAGTTGTTTGGAGTCCGGAAACACCACAAGCATGACAGAAGTCCAAACACAACCGGAGGGTTAAGTCCCCACCAGGATATATAAACCTGTAAACACACACACACACACACACACATATATATCCATCCATCCATCCATCCATCCATCAATCCATTTACAAGCACTTCATGTTACAAGGAAACAGGTTAATCCAGTCAAGACAAAAGCAGGATGCAAATACACAAATTTGTATCTAACATTCACGGACAGATTTTGTTTTGAAATTCTAAAAAATGTTTTACATAACATAAAAACGCTTTTATATCCTTTATTTACATTTATTAGTAAGATTAAATACTCCTTATTCTCATCCGGCTGAAAGCACATATTCTGACCTTCACACCACTCATGCTAAACATATTTGTTCAGGTAAATGTTTTTCTCAGTTGTTACATGACTTACCAACTCAATATTGACCATGTTCTCAAGAGTCTTTATATACTTTTGACATGATATTATTAATAAAACAACCTAGAGTTTATCCGACTGTCTGTAACGATCAACAGGAAAAAATCCTGGTTTATTTTCACTTTCACTTATCACTAAACAACCCACGTGACGACACTATGGCAAGCCATTTTAACTTTTATTCATTCACAGGATATGAATTCTTGATAAATTCAATTTTCACTAGTTAAAATGTTAATTCTTGATTAACCCCTTAACTGTCAAAGATCGGCGATGGCCCTAGATTAATGATGTTTCACTTTAACAGCACGTTAATACATCAAACTCTTACTTGATCTGGACAAACTGCACATCAATAGAAAGATTAAAGACTCTACCCTGCTGAAAAAAAACAATAGAACCCTGCCCAAAACACAATAGAAAATGTAATGGATTTAATGGTTATAATGGGAATTGTACTTGGTATTAATGGAAACTATAATGGTGTCTACTGGTATGTGATGGATTATATTGGTGGGATGTTAAATCCTATTGGAAAAATGCCCAAAACACACTAAAAAAGGAATTTTGTAATGGTTTTACTGGAAAAAGCTAATGGTTTATAATGGTATTTTAATGGAAACCATTGGAATTTCTGTGATGGTTTCTATTGGGCTTCTATTGTTTTTTTTTGTTTTTTTTTTAGTAGGGTAGATTCGATATTTGACCACTGTTTCGATGAAACATTGTTGAAGTGACAGTAATTAAGTAATTTATGTCAGGAGTGCAAAATAATAAATCTGTATACATCTTATTTGGAATAGGAATTCACCACGCATTCATATTCAGTCACATCTGCAGTGGTTTATTTGTGTTCACATAGATTCACTGAACAGCATCAATAAGGGCTTATAGTCCAAAGATGCATATATGGAGATATATAGATATATTAACTCAAGTTTACTTCATATTTCTTCAGACAGAATCATCTTTTCTATTCATTTTCCACTGATTTACATGATCTGATGAAACTTAGCAGCTCCATGTGCTGTCTCGGTGTGTTTACTCTTCTGTGCTGGCGCTATGACTGAGAGAGACTTGGGTGAAGTTGGTTTTATATTGGCACATTCGGACTTCTGCATTCAATTACTTTGTTAACCACACTACATTAGACATTCAGTGGACATTCGCAAGTAAATATGACATTAAAACAATACTTGGCCATTTTGATGGATTGTGAAAAAAATGAAGTAGGTTGACAATGATGTCGTTGATTAGAATTTGCAAAAAATAACTTTATTGCACATATAATTAGAAAGTTATTGAACACGGAAATGTGTCAATATTGTGAATGTGTGAATATAAAACCAACTTTACCCAAGTCTGAGAGAGACCTCGTCGATCATAAACACGCATCATCATAGCCCGCCCCGTCTCAGTCTCATCCTGTTATAACAACTACAACTCTTTACAAAAGGGTTGAATCATCATCACAGGGAGAGCTTGATTAAATTGTTCCCTTTTACTTGTTTGTTAGACAGTAATACCAAACACAACCAAAACTGTTAACACTTAAAGATTCCAACAAAATAGTCCCAATCAGTGGTGTAGTCCTAAAGAAAAAAGTGGTGTACTATTACCCAGTAACCCCCCGTCCCACCACCACCACCACCAACATATATATATATATATATATATTAGGGCTGTCAATCGATTCAATTTTTAATCGCGATTAATCGCATGATTGTCACGAGTTAACTCACGATTAATCACACATTTTTATTTGTTCTAAATGCACCTTAAATCAATCCTTTTCAAATTTTTTATAAATCATTTTAATACTCTAATCAACATGGGCATGGACAAATATGGATGCTTTATGCAAATGTACACTATATTGCCAAAAGTATTGGGTCGCCCCCTTCTAATGAACAGGTTTGACTACTTTAGTAATTTCTATGAGTACAAATCTTAATGTTTAAGCATATTATGATATTCTAGGAAATTGTGTGCTTCTAATATTATAGCAACAGTTTGGACAGGACCCTTTTCTATTCTAACATGACAATGCCTCTGTGTATAAGACAAGGTTCAAAAAGAAAATGATTGATTCAGTCAGTCAGTGTGGAAGAACTTGACTGGTCTGCATAAAACCAAGTCCTAATCCCAGTTTAACACCTCTGGTGTGACTGTAAATGCAGACCTTGAGACAAAAACTCATCACCAAACACCAATGACTTGTACATATGGGTTCAGTCATTTTAGACACTTCCAAAACTGTTGCAACAGAGATTGAAATACAATTTTTAAATACATGAATTATGTTCCCATCGTTGTTGCCACAGATTTGGAAGTGCATTATTCTATTCTAAAGAAGGGGGTGCCAATACTTTTGTCTATATAGTGTATGTACAAGTCATTGGTGTTTGGTGATGAGTTTTTGGCTCAAGGTCTGCATTTACAGTCACACCAGAGGTGTTAAACTGGGATTAGGACTCGGTTTTATGCAGACCAGTCAAGTTCTTCCACACTGACTGAATCAATCATTTTCTTTTTGAACCTTGTCTTATACACAGAGACATTGTCATGTTAGAATAGAAAAGAGTCCAAACTGTTGCTATAATATTAGAAGCACACAATTTCCTAGAATATCATTATATGCTTTATCATTAAGATTTGTACTCATAGAAATTACTAAAGTAGTCAAACATGTTCATTAGAAGGGGGCGACTCAATACTTTTGGCAATATAGTGTATGTTTATTATTATTGAAACCATGGTCAACATAAAGCATGAAGAGTAGACATGTTTCAAAGGTCATAGATGTTTTTCAAAGAACTTGTTCATGTCTATTAGACACATGAAAAAACAAATACCAGGTTCCTATTACTTCTCTTTCACACAAACATGTTTACATTTTTGCACACAGGGCAGCTCTTCTTATGAAAATGCAAAATATACATTTATTATTTATTATTACATTTGTTTCCCTATCTTTGCCCACATACTGTATTTAGATGAATCTAAATTCTCAATAAAACTGGTATATTTTACTGTTTCTGTTGTCAGACAACGGAATGAATATGAAATAGTGACTGAAACGTGACCCATTAAGACTACATAACCAGCTCCCTTCCAAGATGTTAATCTGCACAAAAAAAATCATGATAATCGCACCGTCGTCTGATGAAATCAAATACACATAAGATAAAGACAATAGCTGTGCTGTGATTTCGGCTATACTTGCATGTAAAGTTAGAGAAGCAACATAATATCTGTGTTGAACTGAATTAAAGCGCTGCTCCTCTCTCCGCTGAGCAGACACAGAGAGAGAGAGAGAGAGAGGCGCGCGCGCTGAACAGAGCAGACACACAGAGAGAGAGAGAGAGAGAGAGAGGTGTGTGCGCGCGCTGGGAAAGCAAGACCTTGCGCTCGCGCGACAGTACGGCGATTCTCAGAAACTAGGTTTGGGCGCTTTTTTGAAGGGAAAAAGGTCGCTAAAGGGGTCTGCAATGTTGCTAAATTGGCAACACACACTGTGCATCTCCATTTCTCCAACTACGGGTTGGGCCACGGGTCAAACCGGAAATACACGGCATCCAGTCCTCCCAAAAAATACCTGAAATACTGATTCATCTGACCACAGTACACGTTTCCACTGTGTGATGGTCCATCCCAGATGCCTCCGAGCCCAGAGAAGTCGACGGCGCTTCTGGACACTGTTAACATAGGGCTTCCTTTTGGCACAGTACAGTTTTAACTGGCATTTGTGGATGTAACTACGTATTGTGGTACTTGACAAAGGTTTGCCAAAGTAGTCCTGAGCCCATGTGGTGATATCGCTTATAGATGAATGACGATTCTTGATGCAGTGCCGCCTGAGGGATCGGAGATCACGGTTGTTCAGCTTAGGCTTGCGCCCTTGTCCTTTACGCACTGAAATTCCTCCAGATTCCTTGAATCTTTTAATTATGTTATGCACTGTTGAAGGTGAAATATCCAAATCTCTTCCTATCTTTCTTTGAGGAACATTGTTTTTAAACATTTCAATAATTTTCTCACGTATTTGTTGGCAAACTGGCGATCCTCGGCCCATCTTTGCTCCTAAAGGACTAGACCTTTCTTGGATGCTGCTTTTGTACCAAATCATAATTACAATCACCTGTTGACATCAACTGTTTCAAATCACATCATTATTTAACCAATTTACCTCATTACTAGCCCTAAATTGCTCCTGTCCCAACTTTTTTTTGAATGTGTTGCAGGTCTGAATGACAGGAAAGGATGTATATTTACAAATTACATGAAGTTGACCAGACAAAACATGAAATATTTTGTGTTCATATTGTCTGCAATGAAATACAAGTCAAAGTAAATTTAGAAATCACTACTTTCTTTTTTATTTGTGTTTTCCATACTGTCCCAACTTTTTCTGATTTGGGGTTGTAGTAATTTATATAGTAATTTAGTAATATCAATACAGTGCACTCTAAAATTGGTCGATAGATTATTTTTCAAGTAGTCTACAGCATAACTTCCAGGTTGTTCCAGCCCATCTGTCGACTACATTATTACAGTTCTCTATAATTTCAACATGTTTCTTTGGAATTATATTCATTGTGACAAGTGCTTCACAGATACATCTGAATTTAATGTTTTATTTTATGCATTTATACACTGATTGTATTATTTAGGAAGGGAATTATACTTCCTGCAAGGGGATTTTGCGTGCAGGGCTGGACTGGGGTTAAAATTTGGCCCTGGAGATATCCAGCCCACAAGTTCCCCCATGAATGTTTTTCTGGGTTATAGGGCCTTCAATTGGAGTAAATAAATTAATAAATAAAACAGGACAGAAACAAATAATGATGGATATTACTGAATTCAAAGCAAATGCATTTTTGTCAGATAGAAATGCATTTGACAATAAAGCAATGATTTTGAGCTAGAACGCAGAAAATGTAGGCCTAGTTCTAATAAATTCTGTCATCCTTTCCTCACCCTCATGTGTTTCCAAACCTGTATGACTTACTTTCTTCTGTGGAATACAAAAGAAGACATTTTGTAGAATATTACCAAACCATTTTGCTTATACTGTATATACAAAGTGTCTTGAATTTCTCAAATTATCTTCATTTTTTTATGTTCCACAGTAGAAAGAAATTCATACAGGTTTGGAATGACATGATGTTGTGTAAATAATCATTTTTATTTTGGGGTGATCTATCCCTTTAAGAACTTTAATATTTGTAAATAATACACACCTAATTTATATAAGACACTGACATTTATCTTTAATCGTGCTCTTACTGAATCAACATTTTACTTATATTAAAATGAATTAGAACTAAACATCTAAAGAGAGAAGTTCTTGCTTATAATTAGTAGTAGTAAGATGGTGGCCACAAGAAGTAAAACCATGGTATATTACTATGGTGCTGAATTGACAAGTCTATGTATTGGTGTTTTCCAGTTTACCTCTTCATGCAGTTTACATTGCATGCAGTTAAAAGCGTCTGCTAAAAATGATTAAATGTACATTGTCGTGGCTGTTTTCAGCCAGCATCACTACAGAACCTTTAATGTTCTCATATATCACACGACTATAACAATAATTCTGTGTCACATCTGAATGGATGAAGCGACTTGTGCTGTTTATCACTTTATATTGCGCGCGGCTGGCGGATGCATTGTATAGCGCCGATTCACACTTTTGGAGTATTTGCTTTTTGCAGTTCGCTGTAAAAGTTTAAAAACAGTGCCTAATGTGGGGGAGGTCTTCCTCGCTTCGGCGATCGGCTCACTACTCGACCGATCCATCGGGAATGTCCCGGTGCTCCCGATGGCCAGTAGGCTCTCCCTGCTCGGAGGTGAGAAACAAAAGCGGCACTGACTGAGTGGAGGGAGTTCTCTAAATGCAGCGGACATGCGCACTCGGTCGATGATGGGCGGGAAAAGGTAGAATGACCACTGCATGAAAAGAGCTGTATCCGGACAAATATGGGCATGGGAAATCCCAGTTAAACTTCACATATACAAGATGTTTAAGGCAGAGAGCTTGGAATGGTAGCACGCAAAAGTAAATTTCGTGATACAACCAGATATCTCATGTATGTGGATGTATACAGGAATCGGTGGAAGTTCCTAGGAATGGCTGTGAGGTGTGAATGCCTTTCGTATGTTAATGACTAACAGTTAGAGGTGCTGTCTAAAGGCCTCGTTTACACTGTCAGTTAAATGTGACCCAATTACGATTTTTTGCTCATATGTGACACAGATCGGATCTGTTCTATGACAGTGTAAACAGGAAAAAACGCATGCATTCGGATATAGCGAGACCGGATTCGGGCCTCATTCTATGTGGAAATAAATCGGATATGTGCCAATGCGACTGTCATGTAAACAGGCAGATCGGATTTTCTGAGGCATCACGTTCTGTACGTCATTAAAACTTGACAATTTGGTACTTCTCCGCGGTTTAATGACGTTATGTGGGACCCATGCATGCTGGCAAAATGAGTGTAAATGCGCACGGGCTATTTTGAGCTACAGGCAAAAAAACATTAAAAAAAACATGAAAAATATAGAATTTGAGGTTTTCACAAAAATTAGTTCATTAAGCCCTCGTTTAGCTATCCCAATGCTCCACATAGTAATTAAACATCTAAAAGTATCTTTAATTGTATATTTTCTGAGAGGATGAACTTTTCTCCGCTCGCTTCTCACACTGACTGTCATCTGAAGAGCGCACATAACGGCGCTTCTGACGGCGCTCTATCCCAAACACACAGAATTACAGTATTTCAGTATTCCCGCAAACATAATCTGTTCTGTCTTAAGTGAACGCTTGGGGAACTAATGGAGAAAAACATCTGATGTGTAACTTTATATGATTCGTGCATTACAGTAGGCCGTCTGTCTCAATGTTATCTATCAATAAAAGAAAAGAGGGAATCACTCATAGCACTTCATTGAACTGCTTTTTGTAGTTTTAATAATCAATTTATTTGTAATGAACACACTGAAGTGATTTTTACATTTGATCTTTTGTTTTTCGCAGGCTATATGAATGCTTTTGTTTAGATGTAAAATGATAAAGGTAATGCATTATTTGTTTTTTTCTAGACTATTTGTTCCTATACTGTTTTTTGTTGTTGTTTTTTTGCAACTGTTCTTATTTATAATAGGAAAGATAAAATAAAAAAAACAGCTATATTGTGATTATTAATATAGTAGCCTAATTATTAATAAGAAAAGAACTGGAGGAAAACTTTAATCTTTCTCATAATCAACCTTGCTGATATCGACTTTAAACGGGTGTAGCAGTCATTTTTTTGTCCAAATCATACATAATTTTGAAGGTCTTTTAATGGAGAATGTGAAAATAAAAACAAAAATAACTAATTTTTCAAATTTGCTGGACTCTTTTTGTCAGCACAGGTCACATTATTCTCGGGAGGAAGCACGTGTGGAGGCGCTAAATGACAACAAAGCATGCGGGATGTTTCAGATGGTATGGCAAGTGTAAACACATGAATCGGATATGGGTCACAATTGAAAGAACGTGTAGGACAGCCAAAAAAATCGGATATAAGCAACACATCGGAATTGAGCATCAAGACCTGCAGTGTAAACGAGGCCTTTGTTATCATAGCCAGGTGGGAGGGATTAGCCATGGTGTGCCTTCGAGAGGACAGCACATTCTTTTTTCTGTATATCAAAACTGTATAAAACACCCTGTCTGTACAGATATAAATACAAACATTATTGGCAGTGGTGAGCGGGGTGTTGCGAAAAGCATCCAATGGCAAAGGTTGTATTTGTAAAGTATCCACTCAAAACAGAGTTCCGCGCATTATGTCGGTGACGTAATGTGGGCGCAACCAATGATATTACACTCAAAAAAGTCAACTAGCCACTTGCTTGATTTGCAAAATACAAATATGTCTGATTAATAAGAATATAACGAGTTTACTTCTGTTAAATGATTCATTCTTGTTATTTGTAACTAAATTAAGAAATAATCAAATGAAATAGATCAGCACTTGTTGATTCAATGAGACTGAGGCGCTTCACGTCAACAACTCTCTCTGGTGAGTCACTGCGCATGCTCAGCACTGCGGCGGGAAGTTCGGAAACACGCGCAGGACCAGACGGAAGTGGAGTTTTGTGAGCGGTTTGAACTGCAGCGTCTATTCTAATCGTTCTGCATCCTTGATATTTTTTTTTGTTATCAACAATTTTTTATTTTCATTTTTTTCACAAACAACACAACATAATATCCAAAATAAAACAAAACAAAACAGCAGACACATACTCAACATCTCAAGGTTCAATCAAAAGGGAGGGAGAGAGGGAAGGACAACAAGAACACAAAAGTTTCTCCTTTATATAATCACGTATATTCAACAAAAAACACTGCCAAGCATCCATGGTCGAGGGCCTGGCCCCACCAACTCGCGCCGTTGTACATTCACATGAGACAATTTGCAGGAGGCTACGGATCCAATATGCCTCTCTACACATGTGTGGTGTAAACCAGTTCTGAATTATTGTCTTCTTCACAGCTGTAAAACCAGCAAACAACATTCTCTTTTGCATTGAACTAATACAGAGACCAGAATCATCATTAAGACGACATAAACTTGGGTTAACAGACCAATCAATTCTCAGTAATGATGACAAAACCAGGTTTACATGTGTCCATAGACTGATGACGACAGGACATTCCCAAAACATGTGCAGAAAAGTGCCCGATGACGTAGTGTTACATATATGGCAGTTCAAATTTGACTGCAGTTTCATTTTAAATCTTTTGTAAGGAGTTATGTATGCTCTATGAATGACTTTGAAGTGAATAAGACGATGAGCCAGATTTTTAGATGTTAAGCTGAGATTAGACCACACTCTCTCCCAGTCGACAGATAAATTAAGATCAGATAATTCCCTATTCCAAATAGTTTTAATAGAAAGAGGTTTTGTAATACAATCAATAATTTTATTATATATTAAGGAAACAGATGGCCGACCAGCAGATGGTGCAATCCAGTCCCGCATAGGATGAGAGGAAATGGAAGAAGACCAAGGAACGCCATACGCTTTGAGAGCAGAACGTAATTGAAGAAAAACAAAATATGCAGATGCTGGTAGACAAAATTTGGCTCTCAATGCCTGAAATGAACAGAGGCCCTGGTTATCATATATATCACCGCACATGTTTACACCTAAAGAGGACCAAGAGGGTTGGACAAATGGATGATTTCCACATACAAAGTTAAAATTGTGCCATAAAGGTGTACTGTTACAGAATTTGAAGGGTCCACCTATCCGACGTTCAACCGTTTTCCAGATTTTAATAGAGTTAGCCACAACCGGACCAAATTTATAATTATCCCCTTTTTTTCCTGTGCCAGTAAATAAAATATCTTGAAGTCTATTTGGTTTAACCTTGTCAGCTTCAATCACCCTCCATGAAACTGTAGATTGAGGATCAACCCAATTATGAAGGGCCTTAAGCTGGAACGACCAATAATATAATTCAAAATTTGGTACAGCCAGTCCTCCTGCGCTATTAGGATGTTGTAATGTGGTAAGTTTAATTCTGGGACATTTATCATTCCAGATAAACTTAGAAATTATGGAGTTGATCTCCTTAAAGTAACCTGGAGGGGGAGAAAGTGGTAGCATAGAGAAAAAAAAATTAAATCGAGGTAACAAATTCATCTTAACAGTGGAGATTCTTCCTTGGAGAGAGACTTTAAGATTCTTCCATCTTTGAATGTCATTTTTGACCTTAACTAAAATGTTATTAAAATTGTCTCTGGCAATCTTATGAATGTTTTTATATATGGTAATGCCCAAATAGATGAAAGATTCCTTAATAGGGATAAATGAGGGAATAGAAAAATTAACCTTAACATTGTTAATTATTATAAAATAATATCATCAGCGTATAATGAAATACAATGATTATGGTCATGAATCTTAATCGATACTTCAGATTTTCTGATGGCTTGTGCTAAGGGTTCGAGAGATAGACAAAACAATAAGGGGGAAAGTGGACACCCCTGCCTCGTTCCCCGCTGTAAAGGGAATGAGGGGGAAATAATATTACCAGTTATGACTGATGCTGCAGGTGAGTGGTATAATGTCTTAATCATAGAAACGATGTGTTCACGGAAGCCGAAACATTGCAGAACCGCCCACATATAATTCCACTCTAGCCTGTCAAAGGCTTTTTCTGGATCAAGTGAAAAGACCGCACAAGGTGTTGGGTGGGAGTCCGCAAAGTCAAGAATATGAAGGAGTCGACGCATATTGTCAGATGCATTGCGCCCCTTGATGAAACCAGTTTGGTCCTCCTTGATCAGACTGTGAATTACCTTCTCCAAACGAGAAGCAAACACTTTAGCATAGATTTTTAGATCACATGGGATAAGCGAAATCGGTCTGTAGCTGGAACAATCTAATGGATCTTTCCCTTTTTTAAGAAGTAATGAAATCAGTGATGTTTTTTGATCTCTATGAAATGCCCCATGTTCAATTGCAAAATTAAATGAGTTAAGCATAAGTATCCCTACCAAATCCCAAATTTCTAAATATGATTCAGGGGGAGACCATCTAGACCCGGCGATTTGCCCTTTTGAAGGCTCTTTAGAGAGACGTGAAGTTCCTCCAAACTTAATGGGGCCTCCAAAGATTCTTTATCCATCTGTGAGATCCGAGGCAGTTCCAATTTATCTAAATACTGCTTACAAATTGGTTCATCAAAATCTGTTTCGGCTTTATACAGATTTGTGAAAAACCTTTAAATATGTCATTAATTGCCACAGGGTTCGTGGTGACCTGATCATCCGATGATTTTATTGCGCTAATATATGCCTTAGACTCGCATTCTTTCAACCTAAGGGCCAATAAATGACTAGGTCTCTCTGATTCAAAATAATATTTTTGTCTAGTCCTATGTAAAATAAATTCTGCCTTTGAGTGTGAAAGTAAATCATATTCTTCTTTTAAAGAGGACAGCTGTGTAGCCTGTTGCTCAGTAAAATGTTGTTTTTGTAGGTTTTGTAATGATTGGATTTTATTTTCTAATTGTGTAAACTGGTGAGTTCTCGCTTTGGCAAGAGTAGAAGAGAAAGATATACAGAAACCTGGTATAGCACACTTAGTCGTTTCCCACAGTATTTGAGGATCCACATCAGAGGGCATATTAATTTCAAGAAAGTCCTTAATATATTCTTTTAGAGAGGTAATAAAAGTCTGATTACTTAATAATGATATGTTAAAGCGCCATCTAGGGGACTTGGCTTTGACATCGGAAAGAGGAACACTGCACAACATAGCAGAATGATCAGATAATAAAATTGGTAATATAGATATAGAGGAATTAGATGAAATTAAAGATGGGCTGAGAAATATGTAATCTATCCTAGAGAAAGTCTTGTGTCTATTAGAAAAAAAAGTGAAGTCCTTAGCTTTAGTATTCTGAATTCTCCATAAATCGATTAAGTTGAGCTCAGTGATAAATTTATTCAATAATTTAGAGGATGGATTGGCTGTTGTATCAGATTGAGACTTATCTAAAGCAGGATTTATGACAGCATTAAAATCACCACCCACCACTAGAGGGCAATCAATCTCCTCAAGTAAAGTTTTGGAAATCTGTGTAAGGAATGCACTGTCTGTCTCATTCGGACCATAAATAGAGACCAATGCTAACCTATTATTATATATTTTGCATTGGATAAAAACAAATCTACCCTTCTCATCACTACCAAGGTGTTCAATTGTTAAATTCAACTTCCTGTTAACAAGGATAAGCACCCCCTTAGTTTTATTTTGAGCGCAGGAAAAAGCTATTAATTTGTAATACTTACTCTGGAAACGTGCCACGTCAGATTGTTTTAAATGTGTCTCTTGTATTAAGGCACAGGAGATAGATTTACGGTGTAAATATTCTAATACACGGGTTCTTTTAACAGCAGAATTTAAACCATTCACATTCAGTGATAAAATATTTAAAGTATGCATTGAATATTCATAATCCCAAGATTGTACTCAATAAATGCAAAAAAAACAAAAACAAAAACAGAAGCACTTCCATTCCGTAAATAACACGTAAACACTGATGTGCATTTTAGATACCAAACCTCCTATATGAAAAATCCCTTTAGAAATAATGTAAAATAGATAAAAGTATAAATGTCTGCTGTAAAAAACAAAAACAACATAAAAATGTGAACAATCGACAACCATAAACAAAGAACAACTCAGACCACACATTACCGAGAACATAGGTCTGACTGAGCAACAAAAAAACGGTGATAGGTCGTGACCGATCCACTCCAACGCAAGACATGTCTCCCGAAAGGCTCACACAGCCAAAAAAAAAATACAAAAAAAAATATATATATATATATATTTTTTTTTAATTTTTTTTTTTTATTTCTTATATTAATTAAACCTACTCTCCATTAGTCCCCTCCAAAACAGAAAAATGGAATGTCAGTCTTACCAGCAAAGAGATCGTTGTACCGGATAAATAAGGACAATATCCCAGTATAAGAGAAGAAAACGCAAACAATAGGTTTAGCAAGCATCCATGCTCATCCTGCTATCATCCCCTTCTGGGCAGCTAGGGCCAAGTCCATCCCGGCCGTCACGCCCCTCCCATCGAACTGGAGAAACAGCGGTCGCTGCTCCCCCGTCGTCCCCCCGCAGAGCTGCGGCATACGACTTCTGCTGAGACATGGAGCTGATAAAATCCTCCGCTTTCTGAGGGGAATCGAAGCTTCTCTGTTCCCCTATGTGCCGTAGCTTAATCACCGCTGGATAGATGAGGAAGGGCTGGAGACCAAGTGCTGTCATCTTCTTCAAAACCGGACCAAATGCCTTTCTCCTGATCGCTGTAGCCGGACTAAAGTCAGGAAAAAATAGCAGTGTGACATTGTTCTGTGCGCACTTCACCGGATACGCCTGCCAAGCACCTTTTAGGATATCTGATCTGTCATGCCATCTCAGTACACGGAAGATGAGAGTGCGCGGCCGATCGGAGCCCCTCCCTCCGTCATACACGCGATGCGCCCGATCAATCTCAATGTCACGGCCCCTCAAGGAAGGAATCCACTTGGAAAGATTAGCTCGGAGGAAACTAGCTGCATCTGGACCTTCCATCCCTTCTGGGAGTCCCACCAGTCTAACATTGTTCCGTCTGCACCTGTCCTCCATATCTGTCATCTTCTCGGTGAGTCGCTCCAGCTGATCCTTTAAATCCGTAACTGTTCTCTTATCTTCCCGCGCCGCTGCCTGAACAGAATCAACGCGGTCACGTGTCTGCTTTGTCTTGGTAACTATGGCCTCAAACTCCTCTCTTAGCTCTTTAACAGACTTATTGGTCGCTAGTATGTCCTCACGCAGTTCGCGCAATGCTGGAATCAGCACAGAGTCCATTGCATCTCTTACTGCCGAGTTCACAACCGAATTCAAAGTGCTTTGGTGTTCTTTAAATGCTAGTTCAATGCGGCTAGCAATAGCACTGTCCAGGTCTTCACTGGAGATGGCTGAATCTCTGAATTTTTTCTTCATTGGCGATTGTTCAATCTCTCTTTTCCGAATCTCCTTTGTCTGCCTTAGTACTCATGATGGGTCTAATGCAGAGTGGTTCAAATTTTACTGACAGGATCGTGAAATATTTGGCAAAGTGAGCGGAGCGAAAAACTAAGCCTGCATCACCGTCGAGGGGTCACGTGATCCCTGCATCCTTGATATTGAAGGTAAGCACTTGATATGTACCTGCTTGTAATTAGTACCGTGGGATTATAGAAAATAAGTTATTAGACACTGTGGCAATGTTTCTCAGCAGGCTTATTTTCCCAGGCTTGAAGCACAATGAAGTATGTTAAACCTGAACTCTACCCCAACAATGGGAGAGGAAAACGGGAGATAAAGTGAACCATGCACCCGTTTTTTCTGTTTGTAAGTTAAAGGGATAGTTCACTTTGAAATTAAAATTTGGTATCTATCAGCTTACCCCAAGGGCATCCAAGATGTAGGTGTCTTTTTTTCTTCAGTAGATCCAATTTTGATGTTTTTAGGTCAAACCGTTCTAGTCTGTCAGTCATATAATGGCAGGTATAGGTCACTGTCTCTATAAGAGGGAAAAAGAACATGCACAGAGAAATCCAAATTAAACAATTCCCCATCGTAACTACACATTGATGGCCTAAGACACGAAACGAGCGGTTTGTGTGAGAAAACTAACAGTATTTATATCGTTTTTACCTCTTGTACACAACCATGTCCAAGTGATCTGAGTGCGCACACACATCTGGTGTGTGACGTGTGTGTGCGCGCGCTCTGGCTCACGCTTGACGGAGGGCGTGTCTGAAGCGTGGTGCTGACGCAACTTCGTGGTATTTTCTTGTTGGAAGACGCGCACTGTCATCGCTCGTGTCGTTTCATTCATCTGTAACTAGCCAAACACACATGCCGCAACTCCACCCTCCTCACCCTGCGTCACTTCCACCTAACCATGTAAAAAATAACAGATCCAGGAACAGTTTATTGAGACATGACACCGGCGAGAAAAAAAAAAAAAGAAATCTTACTAAGACGAAGGATTAGTCCATGAATAATATTTGTGCCATTCCGAAATTAAAGAGCCATCATTTTGTACCAAAAGGAATATACATAACCGTATATAATAATTAGGGCTGTCAATTTTAACGCGTTAACGCATGTGATTAATCTAAAAAGTTTAACGCGTTAATATTTTTTTAATGCAAATTAATCGTTTGATAAGGTCTGACCCCAACTTCTTGCCGTCATCGCAGCGTGGAAGGTAATCATTGCCTGCGTCCCAGTGTACACACTATCCATCCTAAATTCTATGTGATATTAGTAATTTTAGTAATTTTAGATTGTGTGATTATGAGGCGCCCGGCTAGACGAAAGTGAAGCGAACGTGGAGAGAGAGAGAGAGAGAGAGAGAGAGAAAGCGAGTGTGTGAGAGAGAAGAGAGAGAGAGTGCGAGAGAGAGCGAGTGTGTCCGAGAGAGAGAGAGAGACAGTGCGCAAGAGATATTATACTCATATGTGAAAAGGGTACAGCGAACCAGTGTTGCCAGGGTCGGGGTTTTTCCCCTCACAATTAGGCTATTTTGAAAATACAGTCGCGGGAAAAATGACAGAGCCGTGGGTTGCGTTTTTTTTTGGGCTACTTTTAAATTGTACCGCGGCCGCCCAAAGTGTATGTGATCGCAAAATGAAGTTATTACAAACACTCGATGGTGGTTTAAAGTGAGTTCTGAGTAAAAGTGTACTATTAATCTCATAAATTGTTTTATGTAGAATGATGCTAATATTAGCTCTAATGCACCTGCAGAACAGGTCCAATTCTTCTTCATAATGCATTTTATCATAATAGCCTACTTCATGTAAGGTCGCAAGAAAATGTTTTGTTGTATTTATTTAGAAATATGTTTGATAATAGTTGGGTAAATGTATACTGGGATTTAAGTGATGTGGCTTGGTAAACGTTTTATTGCCAGTATAAAGGCTGATATGGCTGAATAAAAACAAAAGAATAATAAGGATTATGTCTCAGACTTTGCGGAGGTGTGAAAGGTTCTGTTTCCTTAAACTAGTTTGTCATGCATTTCTTTATTTCAAGACATTTACAGGTAAATCCTAGTATTTTAAATTTGTGATTAATCATGATTAATCACAGTCCAGGACTGTGATTAACGCGATTACATTTTTTAATCGATTGACAGCACTAATAATAATACTGTCAAACAATTCAAATAATTTTTTAAAGCACCACGCTTCAGACACGCCCTCCGTCAAGCGTTGACGGTGAGCTACAGATGAATGAAACGGATACATGGAGCGCTCGTATAGAAATACAATGCATGACAGCAAGCGGGTCTGCTTAAAAGAAGTCATCATTATCCTAGAGTAGACAGTTCAGAAACGACACGAGCGATGACAGTACTCGTCTTCCAACAAGAAAATACCACAAAGTTGCGTCAGCACCACGCTTCAGACACGCCCTCCGTCAAGCGTGAGCCAGAGCGCGCGCACACACACGTCACACACCGGATGTGTGTGTGCACTCAGATATAAAACGATATAAATACTGTTCGTTTTCTCACACAAACCGCTCGTTTCGTGTCTTAGGCCATCAATGTGTAGTTACGATGGGGATTTGTTTAATTTGGATTTCTCTGTGCATGTTCTTTTTCCCTCTTATAGAGACAGTGACCTATACCTGCCATTATATGACTGACAGACTAGAACGGTTTGACCTAAAAACATCAAAATTGGATCTACTGAAGAAAAAAAGACACCTACATCTTGGATGCCCTTGGGGTAAGCTGATAGATACCAAATTTTAATTTCAAAGTGAACTATCCCTTTAAGTTAATGTAGCTAGCGTAATGTGCCATTTTTACGATATACCCGGGGTACATTTATGTCAAGTCAAGTCAAGTCACCTTTATTTATATAGCGCTTTTAACAATACAAATTGTGACAAAGCAACTGCACAATATCAAAATGGGAAAATAGTGTCAATAATGTAAAATGACAAGATTAAACACTCAATTTTCAGTTAAAGGCATTTCATTATTGAATTCAGTGATGGCATCGTCCAGCTCAGTTCAGTTTGTTACGAATGGATTCGTGTTGCTAGGGAAACGGTATATCATTTGCTCGTGTGCGTGCGTAGGTTTTTCTCCAGTGTTTCCTCTTTCTCGCGCTCTTTCCCTTTCTCTCTCTTTCGTCATTAATTGATTACAGGTGGAGCTGATTGGGAGGACTGAGCTGGTTGGTGAAGGGAAGGATTGCCACAGTACTTAAGCCATCCGGTGGAAGGAATCATTGGCTCCCCGCTCTCCTGGTGTCTTCATTGTGAACATTGTTGTTAACCACTAAATTATGTAATAGTTTAGTTGTGATTATATGTTTGTTACGTTTGGCTGCTTACGTCCTGGACCTTGTTTCAGTGGAGCTTGGTAGGGAGGTGGGTGCCAGTTTGTTTTGTTTGTTTTCTCTTGTTTATGTTAGTAGGGAGGTAAGAACTTGTATTTTATTTGATTTGTAGGTTAGTTTGTGTATAGTAGTAGTTTTGCTTATTGTAATTTACTTTGGTGATTTGCCCCTCCCGAAGTTTATGATGCTCCTTCTGTTTATCTTTACTTAATAAATTTACATTTACTTGCATTTAAATAAGTGTTTTGTGGTTGAGAAATTGAGAGTGAGAGCGGGGACCCCAGGGATCTTTCTTAGATGGATCCCTGTTAATGTTACGGATCAATTTATTTTCTCTTTGAGTAGGGGTATAATTTGTAGTTCGTAACAAATGGGGGCTCATCCGCTTGTTTTTTTCTTTCCCCCTTTTCTGTTACGTTAACTTGTTTTGACTTAACAAGCAGAAGTTTGTCCGCCTAGTTGATTGTTTTTATTGTTTATTTTGAAGAGTTTTTTTTTATTAACAAATGTCTAAAATGTACCATTATTGGTCCCTTTTCAGTGGGTAACAATTGTTCTTTATTAATCTTGTTGTTCTTGAGAAGATAAAAAGCACTGAGTAAATATGGAGCCAGATATTGGAGCATTTGTTTCTAAACCGAGTATACAGCAATTTAATTTGTTTCGCAAGAAAGATCTTTTGCAAATTGCTGAAATTTTGAATATTTCTGTATCAAGTTCTGCAGCTAAGAAGGTAATTAAAGCTGAAGTGTATAATAAACTTGTCGAGCAAGGTTTATTGTCTGCAGAAACTGGTTTAGAGGGTGAGGGGAAAAAGTGATGGATTAGAGAGGGGTGGAACAATTGATTTTCCCTCGTCTAAATCAGACCCTTTGCTTCTTTTTAAATTAAGGGAGCTAGAATTGCAGATTAAACGACAAGAGCATGAGAATCGTATATTACATTTGCGTGAACTTGAAATGCTCCATGAAGAAAAAGACAAAGAAAGAGAGCATGCGCTAACTGCTATTTCACCTGTTGTAATTCCTACTCATGTAAATGTGCCTCCAGCTGATCAATCTGTTGGGAATGTTGCTCATATACGTGATGCTGTGGTTCAATTTGATCCTAGTAGGCATATTAAGCTTGTACCTCCGTTTAGGGAGTCAGAAGTTGATGCTTATTTCATTGCATTTGAGCGAATTGCAGCTAAACTTAATTGGCCAAGGGATATGTGGGCATTAATGCTGCAGTGCAGTTTAGTAGGTAAGGCGCAAGAAGTATGTTCTGCTTTACCCATTGAAGACTCTCTTAATTATGACGTGGTAAAAGCTGCTGTTTTGAGGGTTTATGAACTTGTTCCTGAAGCATACAGACAGAAGTTTCGTAGTTACACCAAATTAACGAAGCAAACGTTTGTGGGTTTTGCACGTGATAAAAAAATGTTGTTGGAAAAATGGTGTGCTGCATCGAAAACAACTACGTTTGATCAGTTGCAGGAACTGTTTTTGTTAGAGGACTTCAAGAACTGTTTGCCAGGTAACTTACCTTAATGAGCAAAAAGTGAATTCTCTTTCAGCTGCGGCAGTGTTGGCAGATGAATATATGCTTACTCATAAGACTGCCTTTTCTTCTGTTACAGGTCAGAATTATGGTATGTCAATGTTTTCGAATACTGAGAAGCCTTTTTCAAGTTCAATGAGACCTGTGACGCGCTCTGCAGAGCAATATAAGGAACAGGGTAAGAGCTCTGAGAATAAAAGAGTTTGTTTTTATTGTTTAGACCCTGGACATCTGATTGCTGACTGCAAAGTTTGGAAGAAGAAGAACATTGCAGTGAAACCTAAAAGTGTGGCCAATATTGTTTGTGAACCAATGGTTAATATTAAGAACCAGAGTTTTTCGAATGTCTCTTCTTTTACTCCTTTTGTATTCAAGGGTAAAGTAGCAATTTCTCCTGATTCTACAGTGAGATCTGTCTCTATTTTGAGAGATACAGGAGCAGAGCAGTCGTTCATCCTTGAAGGTGCGTTACCTTTTTCAAATGAAACCTATACAGGAACGGATGTTTTGGTCCGTGGAATTGAGTTGAACTGTATAAAAGTTCTTCATACTGTGTTCCTGATGTCTGATCTAGTTTCAGGTTTTGTGAAAGTTGGAGTACGTTCAAGACTGCCTGTAGAAGGTGTGAGTTTGATTTTAGGAAACGACCTGGCTGGTGGTAAGGTGTTTCCTCACCCGATTGTGATAAACACTCCTGTTTGTGATGTGGAGCTTGGCAGTCAGTTCCCATCAACATTCTCAGCGTGTGCAGTTACTCGTGCACAGGCATGTAAAAATGAGGATGTAATTGACCTGTCTGATACCTTTCTTGCGTCTCCAGATTCCCCTGTTGAACTGACCCTATCTATACATCCCAGTGTGGTTGAAACGGATAGTGAGTGTAAGCCTACTGGTCAAGAATCTTCTTTGATAATGGGGAGATCAACTTGGTAAAGCCCAGAAATCTGATGCTTCCCTGACGCGTTGTTTTCAAGCTGCGGAGGGAAAAGTGGAAGGAGATGACTCTGGGGTACAATATTTTTGGGATAGAAGTGTGTTGATGCGTAAGTGGTTGTCTCAGAATGCTAAAGAATCTGGTTTAAGGCCAGACTACCAGATTGTTTTGCCTTCAGGTTATCGAACCGCAGTTCTTAAACTTGCACATGATCATTTGTTATCTGGTCATTTGGGCAGTAATAAAACGTTTAAACGAGTGGCTAAGTACTTTTATTGGCCTGGTTTAAGGTCCGCTGTATCAAGATACTGTCGTTCATGTCATACTTGCCAACTCGCTGGTAAACCCAATCAAATCATTTGGCCAGCTCCTTTGCAGCCTATTCCGGTGATGGGAGAGCCATTTGAGCGTCTTATTTTAGACTGTGTTGGCCCTTTGCCGAAGTCAAAAGCTGGTTACCAGTATATTTTGACATTAATGTGCTCGACAACACGTTTCCCTGAGGCAGTGCCATTACGTAATCTTAAAGCGAAAACGATTGTGAAAGAATTGATTAAATTTTGCTCAACATTTGGTCTACCTCGTGTGATTCAGACGGATCAAGGAACAAATTTTAAATCTAAAGTGTTTGAACAAGTGTTGAATGGAATTTCTGTGAATCACGTGGTGTCAAGCGCGTATCATCCGCAATCACAAGGAGCTCTCGAGCGATTTCACCAGACACTCAAATCGATGATGCGAGCTCACTGTGTTGAGTCTGGTAAGGATTGGGCTGATGATCTTCCTTTGCTCTTATTTGCGATAAGAGAAACCTTTCAAGAGTCATTAGGTTACAGTCCTGCGGAGCTCATTTTTGGTCACACGGTTCGTGGCCCGTTAAAGCTATTAAGCGAACAACTGGTTGCTGATAATGTTCCGCTCGTCCCTGTGTCCGAATATGTTATTTCTATTCGTGAACGTCTTCGCAAGGTATGTGAGAGGGCGAGAATTAATTTAGCAGAGTCTCAGGCTGATATGAAGGAGTATTATGACCGTAAATGTGTCGCTCGTTCATTCCAGCCGGGCGAGTCAGTTTTGCTGCTATTGGCTACGCCAGGTTCTGCTTTGAAACCAAAATTCTCAGGTCCTTATACAGTGTTGAAGAAATTGTCTGACACAAATTATTTGATTTGTATGCCTGATCGTCGAAGAAAGTCGCGATTGGTTCATGTTAACATGATTAAGTCTTATGTGAAGGATGAGTCTGTTACAGTTAAGTCAAGTGCCGTTGTTGCGTTTCTGCCTGTGGCAGTTGATGATGTTGCTGAACAGGAGTTCTCTGTGCCTTCTGGTCGATTGTCAAACTCTGTAATATTGAAGGATTTGGATGTTCATTTAAGTCACTTATCTCCGAATCAAAGAAAAGATATTGTGGTGTTAATGGAAGATTCATGTTCAGTTTTTTGTGATATTCCATCACAGACTACAGCACTTCAGCATGATATCGATGTTGGTGATGCGCAGCCTATAAAGCAGCATCCGTATCGGCTTAATCCTAAGAAACGTGAGTTGATGAAAACAGAGGTCAAGTATTTACGCCAAAATAACTTTGCGAGTCGCAGTCAGAGTGCGTGGAGTTCGCCTTGCTTGTTAGTCCCCAAGTCGGATTCGTCAGTTCGTTTTTGCACAGACTATCGTAAAGTCAATGCAGTAACTAAACCTGATTCTTTTCCACTTCCCCGTATGGAAGACTGCATTGATTGAGTTGGTCCTGCAAAGTTTGTAACGAAATTGGACCTCCTAAAGGGATATTGGCAAGTACCCCTTACTCCGCGTGCCTCGGAGATTTCGGCTTTTGTGACCCCCGACGATTTCATGCAGTATTCAGTTATGGCATTCGGGATGCGCAACGCACCGTCAACATTCCAAAGATTGATGCGGATTGTACTGAATGGAGTTGAGAATTGTGAAGCCAATTTAGACGATATCGTGATATATTCTTCTAGTTGGGAAGAGCATGTGAGTTCTCTACGTGAAGTGTTTTCACGTCTTGCTGGTGCTTCCCTGACTCTGAATTTAGCCAAATGCGAGTTCGCTAAGGCTACAGTAGTGTACTTGGGAAAAGTGGTAGGACAGGGTGAAGTACGCCCAGTCGACGCAAAGATTGCGGCTGTTATGGAATTTCCTGCACCTAGGAATAAAAGAGAGCTTCGCAGATTTTTAGGTATGGCAGGATATTACAGAGGTTTCTGTCGTAATTTTGCTAGTGTTGTTTCACCATTAACTGATCTTCTTAGCATAGCTCGAGTTTTTGTGTGGACTCCTGTTTGTGAGCAAGCTTTTCGAGCAGCTAAGGATTTACTGTGTAACGCTCCTATCCTTTCAGCGCCGGATTTTGGTTATCCGTTCAAATTAGAAGTGGATGCTTCTGCAACTGGGGCTGGTGCCATTCTTATTCAAGAGAGTGAGCTAGGAATTAAACACCCAGTTTGTTATTTCTCGAAGAAATTTACGTTGTGTCAGCGCAGATATAGTACGATTGAAAAGGAAGCTCTTGCGTTACTTTTAGCTCTGCAACATTTCGAGGTGTACTTAGGTGGAAGTTCTTTTCCAATTGTCGTGTATACTGATCACAATCCTCTTGTTTTTTTTGGCTAGGATGTGTAACTCGAATAACCGGTTAATGCGTTGGTCGTTAATAGTGCAAGAGTTTTATTTGGATATCCGACATAAGAAGGGCTCGCAGAATATTGTTGCGGATGCGCTGTCCAGAGTTCATGGTGCTGAAGTTTAAGGTGTTGTTGGGTAGTGATACAAACTTTTTTTTTTTGTTTGTATCTTTTTGGTGTGGAGGTGTTACGAATGGATTCGTGTTGCTAGGGAAACGGTATATCATTTGCTCGTGTGCGTGCGTAGGTTTTTCCCCAGTGTTTCCTCTTTCTCGCGCTCTTTCCCTTTCTCTCTCTTTCGTCATTAATTGATTACGGGTGGAGCTGATTGGGGGGACTGAGCTGGTTGGTGAAGGGAAGGATTGCCACAGTACTTAAGCCATCCGGTGGAAGGAATCGTTGGCTCCCCGCTCTCCTGGTGTCTTCATTGTGAACATTGTTGTTAACCACTAAATTATGTAATAGTTTAGTTGTGATTATATGTTTGTTACGTTTGGCTGCTTACGTCCTGGACCTTGTTTCAGTGGAGCTTGGTAGGGAGGTGGGTGCCAGTTTGTTTTGTTTGTTTTTTCTTGTTTATGTTAGTAGGGAGGTAAGAACTTGTATTTTATTTGATATTTGATTTGTAGGTTAGTTTGTGTATAGTAGTAGTTTTGCTTATTGTAATTTACTTTGGTGATTTGCCCCTCCCGAAGTTTATGATGCTCCTTCTGTTTATCTTTACTTAATAAATTTACATTTACTTGCATTTAAATAAGTGTTTTGTGGTTGAGAAATTGAGAGTGAGAGCGGGGACCCCAGGGATCTTTCTTAGATGGATCCCTGTTAATGTTACGGATCAATTTATTTTCTCTTTGAGTAGGGGTATAATTTGTAGTTCGTAACAAATTCAAAAAGTTTCTGTTCAATCAAGTCGACGATATTGCTGGAAATTAAGTGTCCCCAACTAAGCAAGCCAGAGGTGACAGCGGCAAGGAACCAAAACTCCATTGGTGACAGAACGGAGAAAAAAACCTTGGGAGAAACCAGGCTCAGTCGGGGGGCCATTTCTCCTCTGGCCAGACGACACAGCAGTTCAATTCCAACTGCTGCAAAGTCAGATTGGAGGGCTCATCTGGTTCCCGAGATCTTGTCCTGATGGCTGTCTAGGTGACGGGGTCCTCACTGGGGGTCTGTCTCTGGGGCTCATCTAGGTGTCCTGGTCTCCGCTGACGTTCAGGGCTGTAGAGGTCGTCTCTAGGTGCTGATCCACCATCTGATCTGGTGAATGCAGTGACCTCGGAATAAGAAACAAACAGACTAATATTAGCGTAGATGTCAATCTTTTTACGATGTAACAAGTACATCATGTGTTATAGGAAGTGTTCCCGGTTCCGGTTGATCTAATTAATGCAGCCTTACAATCCTTTAACGGATTTGAATAATAGAAGTGTATTAGTGTGTTATGTGTACGCCAGGTTAAAGAGATGGGTCTTTAATCTAGATTTAAACTGACAGAGTGTGTCTGTCTCCCGAACAGTGTTTGGTAGATTGTTCCAGAGTTTGGGCGCTAAATAGGAAAAAGATCTGCCGCCCGCAGTTGATTTTGATATTCTAGGTATTATCAAATGGCCAGAATTTTGAGAACGCAGCGGACGTGAAGGACTATAATGCGATAAGAGCTCGCTCAAGTACTGAGGAGCTAAACCATTTAGGGCTTTATAAGTAATTAACAAGATTTTAAAATCTATACGATGTTTAGTAGGGAGCCAGTGCAGTGTTGACAGAACCGGGCTAATGTGCTCATACTTCCTGGTTCTAGTAAGAACTCTAGCTGCTGCATTTTGAACCATCTGTAATTTGTTTATTAAGCGTGCAGAACAACCACCCAATAAAGCATTACAATAATCTAACCTTGAGGTCATAAACGCATGAATTAATGTTTCTGCATTTGACATTGAGAGCATAGGTCTCAGTTTAGATATATTTTTAAGATGAAAAAATGCAGTTTTACAAATGCTAGAAACGTGGCTGTCAAAGGAGAGATTACTATTAAATAGCACACCTAGGTTCCTGACTGATGACGAAGAATTTACAGAGCAGCCATCAAGTGTTAGACAGTGTTCTAGGTTATTACTTGTGGGGGTTTTAGGTCCGATAAGTAACACCTCTGTTTTTTCAGAATTTAGCAGTAAGAAATTACTCGTCATCCAGTTTTTTATATCGACTATGCATTCCATAAGTTTCTCAATTTGGTGTGTTTCACCAGGCCGTGAAGAAATATAGAGCTGAGTATCATCAGCATAACAGTGAAAGCTAACCCCGTGTTTCCTAATGATATTTCCCAAGGGTAACATATAAAGCGTGAAAAGTAACGGCCCTAGTACTGAGCTTTGAAGAACTCCATACTGCACTTGTGATTGATATGATACCTCGTCATTCACTGCTACGAAATGATGGCGGTCAGATAAGTACGATTTGAACCATGCTAATGCACTTCCACTAATGCCAACAACGTTTTCTAGTCTATTCAAAAGAATGTTGTGATCGATAGTGTCGAACGCAGCGCTAAGATCCAGTAGAACTAATAGAGAGATACAACCACGATCAGATGATAAGAGCAGGTCATTTGTAACTCTAATGAGAGCAGTCTCAGTACTATGATACGGTCTAAATCCTGACTGGAAATCCTCACAGATATAATTTTTCTCTAAGAAGGAATGTAATTGTGAGGATACAACCTTTTCTAATATCTTTGACAAAAAAGGGAGATTCGAGATCGTTCTGTAATTAACTAGATCTTTGGGGTCAAGTTGTGGTTTTTTAATGAGAGGCTTAATAATAGCCAATTTAAAGTTTTTGGGGACATATCCTAATGACAATGACGAATTAATAATAGCCAAAAGAGGATCTATGACTTCTGGAAGCAGCTCTTTTAGTAGTTTAGATGGAATAGGGTCTAACATACATGTTGTTGGTTTAGATGATTTAACAAGTTTATACAATTCTTCCCCTCCTATAGTAGAGAATGAGTGGAATTGTTCCTCAGGGGATCTATAGTACACTATTTGATGTGATAATATAGCTGACGGCTGCATGGTTACAATTTGATCTCTAATAGTATCAATTTTGGAAGTAAAATAGTTCATAAAGTCATTACTGCTGTGCTGTTGGGAAATGTCAACACCTGTTGATGCTTTATTTTTTGTTAATTTTGCCACTGTATTGAATAAATACCTGGGGTTATGTTTGTTTTGTTCTAAAAGAGACGAAAAGTAATCAGATCTAGCAGTTTTTAAAGCTTTTCTGTAGGATAGAGTACTTTCCCGCCAAGCTAAACGAAATGCCTCTAGTTTTGTTTTCCTCCAGCTGCGCTCCATTTTCGGGGTTGCTCTCTTTAGAGTGCGAGTGTGCTCATTATACCACGGTGTTGGACTCTTTTCCTTAATCTTCCTTAAGCGTAAAGGAGCAACCGTATCTAAAGTGCTAGAAAAGAGAGAGTTCATAGTTTCTGTTACATCATCAAGTTGTTCTGAGCTGATGGATATGCTAAGGAATTGAGATAAATCAGGAAGATTACTTGCAAAGCAGTCTTTTGTGGTAGAAGTGATGGTTCTACCATATTTGTAAGAAGGAGTTGAATTTACAGCTTTAACTATATGGAGTTTACACAAGACTAGATAATGATCTGATATATCATCGCTTTGCTGCAGAATTTCAACACCATTAACATCAATTCCATGTGACAGTATTAAATCTAGAGTATGATTTCGACTATGAGTAGGTCCTGAAACGTGTTGTCTAACCCCAATAGAGTTCAGAATGTCTATGAATGCTGATCCTAATGCGTCTTTTTCATTATCAACATGGATATTAAAATCACCCACAATTAGGACTCTATCTGCAGCCAGCACTAACTCTGATAGAAAATCAGCAAATTCTTTAATAAAGTCTGTATGGTGCCCTGGTGGCCTGTATACAGTAGCCAGTACAAACGTCACGGAGGATTTATCATTAATACTTTTTTCTCTAGATAATTTTATATGAAGCACCATTACTTCAAAGGAGTTATACTTAAAGCCTGTCTTCTGAGAAATACTGAGAATATTGTTATAAATTGTAGCAACACCTCCCCCTTTGCCTTTTGGACGCGGCTCATTTTTGTAACAGTAATCTTGGGGGGGTAGACTCGTTTAAAATAATGTATTCATCTGGTTTTAGCCATGTTTCTGTCAAACAGAGCAAATCTAGGTTATGATCATTAATCAAATCATTTACAAAAAGTGCTTTTGTAGAAAGGGACCTGATATTCAGTAAGCCAAGTTTTATCAATTGTTTCTGTGTATTGTAAACATTTTTTATTTGTTGAACATCAATTAAATGGTTACTCATAAATTGGTTTGGACGTTTTCTGTATTCTCTAGTTCGGGGAACAGACACCGTCTCTATAGTGTGATATCTAGGTGAAGGAGTCTCTATGTGCTGAGAATTAACTGACTTCTGTGACGTGAGGCGGCTAGCAGACGGTCGGTTTAGCCAGTCTGTCTGCTTACTGACCTGGGCTCCAGTTAGTCAAGTATGAACTCTAAGACTATGTGCCAAATTTCTAGAGAGAATAGCGGCACCACCCCAGGAGGAATGAACACCATCTCTTTTCAACAGGTCAGGTCTGCCCCAAAAACTCGTCCAATTGTCTATAAAACCTATGTTGTTTTGCGGGCACCACTTAGACATCCAGCCATTTAGTGATGACAGTCTGCTATGAATCTCATCACCCCGATAAGCAGGGAGGGGGCCAGAGCATATTACAGTGTCTGACATCGTACTTGCAAGTTCACACACCTCCTTTAACATTATTTTTAGTGATCTCCGACTGGCGAAGTCGAACATCATTAGCGCCGGCGTGGATAACAATCTTACTGAATTTACGTTTAGCATTAGCCAGCACTTTTAAATTTGCCAAGATGTCAGGCGCTCTGGCTCCAGGTAAACAATGGACTATGGTGGCTGGTGTCTCTATTTTCACGTTCCGTACAATAGAATCGCCAATAACTAGAGCACTTTCACCAGGTTTCTCAGTGGGTGCATCACTGAGTGGGGAGAACCTGTTTGATGTTCTGATCGGAACGGAAAAGCGGTGTTTTGACCCGCGACTAGGCCGCCTCACTGTCACCCAGTTGCCCTGCTGCGGGGGTGCTAACGTTACCGGAACCGAACAATGTACAGGAGTCCCTGAGCTAATCACATCCAAAGCAGTATCTACAGCCCTCACATTCTTACTGTCCTCAACTAAAGTTTGGATGCGTGTCTCTAGTTCTAAAACCTTCTCTGTCAGCCTAACTATTTCCCTACATTTATCACATGTGAATCCCTCATCGCTGACAGAGAGAGATAAACTATACATGTGGCAAACTGTGCAAATAACAATAGCAAGGAGAAGAAGCCATTACTCACCGTGATTGATGAATGATACCAACTTAACTTACCACTTACCACCTACCACTTACCACTGTTGTTTGATGAACTCGTGAAAACGGAGCGAGAGAGAAATGAAAACGGAGCGATTAAAAAGAAAACAATAATAGGCGCGAATAGCAACGCGAATGGAACCGCGAGTGACAAGCTAACCGGCTAGCGAATGCTAACGCGCTGCACTCGCGGTTTTAAAAGCGAGCGATCAGATTAGTTTGATAGATAATACCAGAAATATGGTGGGAATTAAGTTATATATTATTACTTTAAACAACAGACAGTGAAAGTAAGGTAAATATTCAATAAAAAGCGGAGCTACAATTGCAAACCTCTCAGCAGTACAACAGACAGGAACAGACTGAAGCAATCGACCAGAATCGACTCGCACACAGTAGATGAGTTTGTTTCTTGTTTATGTAACTTGGCCTATCGGTTATATCCAAATCACCAGAAGTTAATGTTGAATCAATGTGCAGCTTACGTTTATAGAGCTGTTTTTTTTTTTGTGTGAGATTTTATTTAGTGTGCCAATGGAGGGAATGTTGTTGTTATTAGCTAAAGTAACTATCGTTGGCCTGACCCTTCGTGTGTGTGTATCAGCAAAATATTACTTGAAACGTTCTATAACTAGACATTTCTGTCTTTTAAAACTTAGTTCAAACAGAGTTCCAAAATGCCACATAATGCTACCCAGCTTATTGAATACAGTTAATTGTCAAGGAAAAACTATGATTCAGTCGAACATATATTTGAAATGTCCTAACAAATTGCAGTTAAAGTTATGGTTGAATAGGTATGCATGGTTGTGGTTTTATTCAGGGAATATAGTTATTAATATAAGTAAAACTCTTGATATTTAATAACAGCAGCCAGTAGTGGTAATTTTCTTTGGCCTAGTGAAATTAGGAGAATACTGCTTGTTTTTTCTGTTTTCTTGCCTTAACATACACATTAGGGTAAATTAGTTGCAGTTTTGCAGGTTAACTTTTGTACTTTTTTTTTTTTTTTTTTTTCACAGCGGAAATATTCCTTTTTTTCGTACAAAAAAAAAGAAATAGGCTACATCACAATATAAAGCTGTACCCATGTCCTCTTCTGGTGTGAACCTCACCTTTATTACATGGTAAGTAGTTTTTCTTAACAATCACATACAGTAATGTATAACTAACTGTCCTTGATTACTGAACTTTCCTTTTCTTTTTCTTTCAGTGACGTGTATGTGGCAGTGTGTTGCAAAGGAGAGTTGTACGTACAAATTACTTGCATTGTAAACTAAACCATTGTTTTGGAAGCGGCAATCATTATGTTTGTGTATATTTAAATTGTCCATGCACATATAAGACATGAGCAGGACTTAAAACTCACATCAGTTCTAATACTTTTAATCAAAAAACAGAGTAGGCCATATTTAGATGGCTGTGGTACATCATGTCTTAACTCTCTCATTACTGATAGAAAAATTATTAAAACAGCTTTTTTTTATTTTCATCCTTCTGTTTTGATGAGAGTTAACAAATGCATTGTCAATGTTTTTCAGATTTATAGGGAGTTCTTGCAGATTTCTACTGTACCACTGCTTTCTACGTTCTTCACTGAGCTTGACTGGTACTGACCACGATTGATGGAGATCTTCAGTAGAAAATCAAATCAAATCAAATCACTTTTATTGTCACATCACCACAGCACAAGTGCCTTGGTGAGTGAAATTCTTGAGAGCGTGCTCAAACAGTGCAAAAAACAAAACAGTTTTACATATAGACAGTACATATTTACAGACTGTACAGAAGACAATGTGCAAAATACACATACACATACTCAATACACACAGTGTACTATAAAGACAGTCTTAGTTACCAATACACTATGTACACATTTTACATTATGTACACATCTAAACATTGTAATATGTTAAGGGCAACAGATTACAGATTTACAACAGATTAGTTGTGCAGTAGATAGTTGTGCAAAGGTGCAACAGATTATACATATGCAATGTCGTGGATGTGCATTGTATGGTATCAGTGATAGCAGATAGGTTGTATTATTGCAGTGTGTGCGTGTAGTCCAGTGAACGGCGGTAAAGTGCAGTGCGTGGCATGTTGTGTGAGTGGGAGTGTGATGTAGGGTGAATTAGTTCTGTCTGTTCATTTGCCTGATAGCCTGAGGGAAAAAGCTGTCCCTCAGTCGGCTAGTGCGGGATCGGATGCTGCGGAGACGTCTCCCTGAGGGCAGCAGAGAGAGCAGTCTGTGGGATGGATGGCTGGAGTCCTTGATGATCCTCCTGGCTTTCCTTATACACCGCCTGGTGTAGATGTCCTGGAGGGAGGGAAGCTCACCTCCAACAATGTGGCGGGCAGTTCGCACGACCCTTTGCAGAGCTTTGCGGTTGCCAGCGGTGCTGTTTCCAAACCAGGCGGTGATGCAGCCGGTCAGGATGCTCTCCACAGTGCAGGTGTAGAAGGATCTGAGGATGCTGGGGTTCATTCCAAACTTCCTCAGCCGTCTCAGGAAGAAGAGGCGCTGATGTGCCGCCTTCAGCACTGCGTCTGTGTGAGTGGACCATGTGAGATCCTCGGTGATGTGAACGCCGAGGAACTTAAAGCTGTTTACCCTCTCCACAGGTGTCTTGTCGATGGAGATGGGTGTGTGTTCTCTGCTCTGTCTCCTGAAATCCACCACCAGCTCCTTGGTCTTGTCGATGTTGAGTGAGAGGTGGTTCTCCTGGCACCATTTAGTCAGGGTACTCACCTCCTCTCTGTAGGCCGTCTCATCGTTGTCGGTGATCAGGCCTATCACCGTTGTGTCATCGGCAAATTTGACGATGACGTTGGAGCTGTGTGTAGCTGTACAGTCGTGTGTGTACAGGGAGTACAGGAGTGGGCTGAGAACGCAGCCCTGCGGGGCACCAGTGTTGAGGATCAGGGGAGATGAAGTGTTGTTGCCCATTCTGACCACCTGACTTCTGCCTGTCAGGAAGTCCAGGATCCAGCTGCACAGAGATCTGTTCAGTCCCAGAGTCTGGAGCTTCTCAACCAGTGTGGCAGGCACTATGGTGTTAAATGCTGAACTATAATCCACGAACAGCATCCTCACATAGGTGTTCTTATTTTCCAGGTGGGAGAGAGCAGTGTGCAGGGTGAAGGCAATAGCGTCATCTGTGGAACGGTTTCTGCGGTATGCAAATTGTAGTGGGTCCAGTGAGGCAGGCAGCACAGAGCAGATGTGGTCTCTGATGAGCTTCTCAAAACACTTGCTGAAGATGGGTGTCAGAGCAACGGGCCTCCAGTCGTTCAAGCATGTGATTTTATTTTTCTTTGGTATGGGCACAATGGTGGATTTTTTGAAGCATGAGGGAACCACAGACAGAGAGAGGGACAGATTGAAGATGTCTGTAAAAACCCCGGCTAGTTGGTAAGCGCATGTTTTGAGCACACGGCCTGGGATGCCATCCGGGCCCACAGCTTTGCGGATGTTCAACCGTTTGAAGGATCGAGTTACATCCGCGACAGAAAGGGAGAGTGGACTCACCTCTTCTGCAGCAGCCGTGGGAGCGCACTCTGTGTGGGCGGTGTTATGAGCCTCGAAACGAGCATAAAAGGTATTCAGCTCATCGGTAGAGAGGCCGCAATGTTCACAGTAGCTGGTTTATTCCCTTTAAAACCTGTGATGTTGTTGATGCCCTGCCACATGCTTCTTGGGTTGTTGTTGTTGAATTGTTCTTCAACTTTGTTTTTATATTGTCGTTTGGCTGCTTTGATGGATCTCCTGAGATCGTAACTGGCTTGTTTCCGATCGTCAGTGTTTCCGGATTTAAAGGCAGATGTCCGCGCTGACAAGGCTGATCGAACATCGCTGTTAATCCACGGTTTTTGGTTGGGGTAGTGCGTATTGTTTTGGTCGGAATTACATCCTCTATACACGTCCGTATGAAACACGTTACAGAATCTGAGTACTCCTCTATGTCGTCATCAGACATTGCCCGGAACATGTCCCAGTCCACGTGATCAAAACAGTCCTGTAGTATAGCGTCCGATTGGTCCGACCAGCATTGAACTGTCCTGAGGGCGGGTGCTTCACGTTTCAGTTTCTGCCTATAAGCAGGCAGAAGCAAAACGGAGGAGTGATCCGATTTGCCGAAAGGTGGGCGGGGGAGGGATTTGTAAGCGTCCCGAAGGGGGGAGTAGCAATGGTCCAGTACACGATCACCACGCGTGTTGATGGTGATGTGTTGAACGTATTTTGGAGCTATTGTTCTGAAGTTGGCTTTATTAAAGTCCCCCGTAATAATAAACGCTGCATCTGGGTGCGCGGTTTCCTGCTCGCTTATATTCCCATACAGTTCCCTGAGTGCCTGGTCTGTGTTGGCTTGAGGGGGAATGTAAACAGCCGTGATTATGATCGCTGTAAATTCCCTCGGTAACCAGAATGGTCGGCACAGAAGCGTATGAAATTCCAGATCAGGGGAGCAGAAGGATTTAATAGTGTATATTCCTTTCATCACCACGAGTTGTTGATGTAGAAACAAACGCCCCCACCTTTGCTTTTCCCTGTGAGCTCTTTCGTCCTATCCGAGCGGTGCACGGAAAAGCCTGTAAGCTCGATGGCTGAGTCTGGAACCATTGCAGACATCCAGGTTTCTGTGAGGCAAATAACGCAGCATTCCCTTGTTTCTCGTTGGTATGAGATGCGCGCCCGCAGTTCACAGAGTTTGTTATCCAGTGACTGAACGTTAGCCAGCAAAATGGTTGGAAGAGGAGGTCGAAAGGCACGGCGTCTCAGTCTGACAAGAACGCCAGCTCTCTTCCTCTTTTCCGGCTGCGTTTCTTTCGTCGTGGTCGTGCGTTCCAGACAAAGGGCTCTGATGCGGTGTCTGTAAACAATCCACCGGCGTTCAGGAACTCAAAGTCCGGTTTGCGTTGCGCGACGTAAGAAACGATGTTTAAAAGCGTGTCTCTATCGTAGACAGTTATACTAACAACATCTAACGTTTAAAAAACAAAAAAAACAAACAAACATACGAAAACCTGCAGAGTTTTCTCGGAGCTCGCAACACGGCTGCCATCCTCGGCGCCATTTGAATGCACCCATGCTGGCAAAGGCTGGCAATCAGGAAAAAAAAAATCACACAGATCATGGTTGCCATCTCCAAGGTTTGTATTGATAAATGGCTTAATAGTCATTTCAATGCAGATGGAAAGACAGATGTAGTTTGGCATTTTCTTCCCAACAGTTCTTAAGCTGTGCCGCACTGAAGTTTGATTTAATCTTGTCCACACCACAGGATGACACTATACATACCAGCAGAGTCTGTGTCATCAAGTCTCT